>JALLPI010000126.1:0-33778 GCA_036939935.1 Cyclotella atomus | reverse complement strand
GTAGGATCTTGTCTGCCGTGAACGTTCCGGCTGCCGTTATGAAAGTGCGGGGGTTGCCGTCGATGGTTGGCAACTGCAACATCTTCGCTAATTCCCACGAAATGAGACCCGTGTCGGTGCAACATTGGTCCACCAATGCTTTCGAAGCGACACGTTGCTTGCTCTTGTCGAGCATCGTTATGATAGTAATTGGATGCAAGCTTCGGCTTGAAACGATGTCGGTGGCGATTTCCATCAGTTCTCCTCGTGAGACTTGGCTTTCGTTTTCGGATTCGTCGTCGGGTTCAACATCCGATTCTTCGAAACGAACCAGAGGTGTCTTGTTGTTTCCACTCTCGGTACTCTTCACTTCGCCACGCTTGGTACTTCGGTTGGCTTGACCTTTTTTGTCCGCGTCACCGGATTTGGTCTTGTTATGCCAATTGTCGGGGCAATCCTTCCAAAGGTGCTTTCCGTCGTGCTTTCTGCAAGGCTGAGACTGCTTCTTTTCATCTTGTTCGCCTGCAGTCGATCTCTCGTTGTTTTGATTGCCGTTGCCGTTTCTATTGCCGTTGCCGTTGGACTGCTTGCTCTTCTTTTCGCGTTCGATCTCCGCCTCAGCGTCGAGAACGTCCGTGATCCTCGCGCATTCTTTCAAGATGTCATCTCTGTCGCGCAGGTCATCGATTCCTTTGTCGAGATACTTGAGCCTGGCGTTGGCTTTGAGGTTCTTCGGGATGATCTTCCTCGCCATCTCTCGCATTGAGTACTTCTCGGCGTTTTCACTGAACAAGTCGAGATCTTCGTTGATTTGGAATAGTCGCTCGACGACTTTAAGATGGTCGTGGCCTTCATACTTCAATTCGCCGTTCTCCATTGCGTCCTTTTGGTGGTCGACTGCTCTCTCCGTGAGATACTTTGCATTGACCTTTTGAATTTGCTTCTTGAATTTTGCTCGTTGGGCTGCTGAATCTCCGGTCGCGTGATTTCGAATTCCGCCGACCAGATCGGACCAATGCTCTTCAATTCGTCCTTCGAAGCATCTTCCTCCGAGCTGACAGAGTGCTTTCCACTTTCCTTCGTTGAATAGCTCGTAACGATCGCCGAGTTTGAGAAGTTGCTTTTCGCAATCGATGAGAAGTTCCTTGGGGTCGCCGTCGCTGAACGTGTAGATCATTTCCTTCACCTCGTTGCCTGCGCTGTCCTCGAAGGTCGCCTTGACCTGGTGCTCATTCCGTTTGGCACGCTTGATTTTGAGGATCGCTTTCGTTTGAGGGGTCGACCTGTTCGACTGATTTCTACCGTTGCTTCGCCCGTTGGCATTGGCGTTGTTCCCACCGTTTCTTCTGCTCCTGTTTCGGCCGTCTTTCGTCATTGTTGTTCCTGGTCTAGAGACCCTAGCTATTTTGATCAAAATGTCCTATTCTCTTTGGACTAGGATAGACATGGATTCCATTGTTGGTGCATTGCTTTAGATTATGGCATTCTATTTCGATAATTAAAACTAAAAGAAAACGTCTTCAAACTGCTCAGGATAAGCAAGAACTGCTTTACCAAAGGTAGATGAAGTCATTTCTTTCAGCTCAGTATTTGGACTGGCCTTTTTCAACAAAGAGTTTTCCTCCTGCTGCTGGATACGCTGTGCCAAGAGTCTATCAGATTCAGCGCCTCGTTCATCTTTTGATCTCTTTGCCTTCAACAAGGAGTTTTCCTGCTGCTGGATACGCTGTGCCAAGAGTCTGTCAGATTCAGCACCTCGTTCATCTTCTGATCTCTTTGCCTTCAACGAGGCTTGCCAGTCTTGTTTCTCTTGACGTTGAAGTTGCTTCGCAAATTCTCTATCCGACTGTTCTATAGAGAGACGGCTTCTCTTCTTGGCATTTGCCTCCACTTTACTGTCAATCAGTTCCACTGAAGAATCGTCGTCAGAAGCAGCGTTCAACAGAGAAATAATATTTGACTGTTGTCGCATCGACGCAGCTGGCTTTCTCTCGTCTTCTTCATCACTGTCAATCACAATGATATCATCTTGGTTTGAATTGATTCCACCTCCCACATCCGATGGAGGCGAGGTGGTGCTGTCACGTTTGGATGTTCGTTGACACATGGCGAATTTGATCCAGCCCACCACCTATCGTTGACACCTGTTCAATCTATTGTTGAGAGATGTGTTTGTAAATACGGAGACAGGCAGTAGGAGCCGCGGAGGCAGGTCTCATCTACAGACTACGTCTTGGTGGATTTGACATTTGACATTTTTTGACGCCGTCAAATTGAAATCTTCGGGAGTGGGCCAGTGTGGGCCCTCATCCCTCTGGGCTAGCGAAACGAAACCAAAAACCACCAACAAGAACACCATAACGTTAAGGTCATACAACCCCTTATTTTTTGGACGATTCCTACGTAACAGGTAATTACATACTAAAATGTCAACAAATACCATCTCAATAATTACATAAGCCCTTAATTAGGCGAAAAGTGCTTTTTACTCGTCTTCATGTCTAGATGTTTACTTCATCGGATTTAGTCCAGAGGCATCATAGCTGCGATAATTTTCAAGGTATCAAGGTGCAAATCAGCGTTAACTTCCAAATAAGGGGGTGCAGGATCTTTAAAAGAGACATCGAGATATCTCTCGTCGGCTCCGCATAAGCTATTATGGTTAGAGGGTAAGAGTTCAGCACAATACCTCTGCAACAATGAGTAAAGATCCACATAATCAAACTGCCTCAAACGATGACGGGCACGACGCATCCAAATCCAACAAAAGCGAAGACACACTCATCTTCGGCTCGGCCCCATCTCACCTCTTTGATGAAATAGCCATCCGAATCGACAACATGCTAACAGAGGAGGTGTCCGCTCTACCATTATTGCCTCGCAAAAAGTCAGGTGATGGATCCAAACAGTCAGGCGAAGAGATATTATTGACCGAGTTACGTCGGGCTTACAAAAAGAATATGGACGTAGCCGAAATATTCTGCGAACGTAACGTGTTTACCATTGCATCATTTAACAAGACCAAGAGGAGGAAGGTGCTAGAACATTTCCTAAATGGAGGAGACGAAACAGAGGCTACTGGCAACGATGAAGAAGCCGAGAAAGGGACGACGGCCGTGCCTCAGTCAAGGTTTGAACCTCCAGCCAAAAATGAAGAACTGCCCACAGCAGAGCAAATCATATCCATGGATAAAGAGATATTAGTGGCACGGCAAAGACTTCATACTGAAAAACAAAGACGTGTTCAGTTATCACGACAAATTGCACGTCTAAAGAGAGCAATGGAGTCACTGAATTTACTTCAAGATGCATTAAAGGGAGAAGACGGCAAAGGATTTGACGAATTGCAGATCAAGTTACGAAAGGCAGTGAAGGGCCATCGGGAGATTACGGGGTGGAATGAAAAGGCTGAAGAAATAATTCAATTATTGGACCAGATTAAGGACAAACGTGGTGTTGGAGAGGCAGATGGGGTGACGCAGGCTGTTACTAGAGATGCAGACGAAAAAGAGAGGAGGCGAGTTTGGGAGGAACTGAATGGTGGAGAAGCAGGACCGCAAGGTGCTGGTGTTCATGGGAGTGGTAAAGAGATTGCTTCTTTGTTGAAGAAGTTGCGAGAAAAGTAAAGAAAAAGCATAGCACAAGTGCTGCTGTATTTGCATGGATCACTTTCACTTCTATTCTGAACACGAAAAATAGTTGATTTCATATTCAAACCAACCGTTAATGCATCAATGTTAAGAGAAAGACAATCATAACCAGTTATACCATTTAATCTCTATCCTACACAACGAGGTTCTAACTTATGATCTAACTAATAGCACTTCTTCTAGAATTCTTTTTCTTTTCATCAGTATTAACACTCTTCTTTTTGTAAGACACCTTCCCTTGAACCTGATTCCCAGCCTTCCATATCCCATCGAACTTCTTCCCATCAATGTAGTTCATCTTTCCTCTCCCATTCGGCCGGCCATCAAGATCTAAGTAGCCAGTATAATGACCAGGCTTTCCGTCATTGTCAATGAAAGGCATCTTCTTTACCAAGGTATCACTGTGAGTAGACTTTGCTGATTTGACGGTGGACTCATCGCAGTTTCTTTGCGAGCTACGTGATTTAGACCTGGTTGATTTGCTTCCAACTGCTCCGCCAATCATTAGTGAAGCCTCTGCACATTCGGGGCAGAAATCCATCAGCACCTTCCATTCACCGCGTTGACCAACTTTAGCCAATTGAACATCAGGATGATGTGTGCAGTATCCATCTTTGTCTAATGGCAAGAAATCATCTTTCTTCACTTTCTTTCTAGATTGATTGGATGCCCATGATGCAGTCGAGATGTTGCTCCTTAAGGACCTCACAGAGTGAACTACAGATTCGGCTGCACTCAATGCATCATCATATCCAGAACGACGTGAGGTTCCTCTTGAGCCTGCAGAGCTATGACCCGAGCGAGATGTGTAGCCAGATCTAGAGGTCAAAGCGCTCGCATCGTCATTCTCTTCCTGAGCTTCGGTAGCACAAGCTCTGCAGAAAGTATGATGTACTCTCCATCCACCAAGGAGCTTCTTCGATGCCAGCTTGACGTGTGGATGCACGAAACAGCATCCGTTCTTGTCGAATGGTACTCCATTGACACAGATCGTCTTTGGTTTAGGCCTTGACACGTACTTGTCCGAACGATGCTCTCCGCCACTGCGGCTACCACGCGAGACTCGAGATAAGGCTCCTCGAGAAGGACTTCTCTTTGGCATCCTTGCTCTGCTCTTGCTTCTAGCTCTATCATCTCGTCCTCGACGTTCATCTTCACGGGCGTGATCAGGCCTTGACCTATCATCGTAGGAAGCCTCTTCATCCACAAACTCCTCTTCCTCTTCTGCAAATGCTTCATCCTCGTAGTTATCGTACTGAGACGACATCCTTGTACTTCTGCGAGTAGTAAGGCTAGAGTGAATACTATTATTCGATCTTCTAACCACAATCTCGTCATTTGGATGTACACGAGCCCTCCTCCGTCTCAATAAAAACGTGCCTTGTGACTCTGAGTAGAAGCTGTTGCCCGACTTGCGAACTTCATGTTGCTCATCTTTGTAACTTGGCCTAGTAGATGTACGCCTGGAACCAACCTCTCGAGACTCATCGATAGAATAGAAGCTTTTGTCAGACCTTCTAACATTTTGTTGTTCGTCCCTGTAGCTTGGTCTTACGGACTTGCGCCTTGAGCCGACCTCTCTCGGATCATCCGTGGAATGGAAACTGTTGCCGGATCTACGAACTTCCTGCTGTTCATCTCTGTAACTCGGTCTAACAGATCTACGTCTTGAATCAGTCTGCGGGGGAGAATCAAAGCTATCATCTTGGGTAGAATTCTCTGTACGATCTGTAATGCTCCCACTGAGATTACAGGACCCATTCATCTTGACACACTTGGGGCATTCATCTCTCAAGATTTTCCACTCATCGCACTTGAGCTTGGCCATACGAACATCCTTATGGATCACACAATATCCATTCACATCGAACAGATGGGGCGGATCACTAAACTTGTTCTTCGAGGAGAATCTCGACTGAGACTTGCCTCTGCTCTTGGGTGCACAGGAACGTTCGCGCTGGTAGCTGGATTTACTTCGTAATCGGCCATCATCGTCGTCTTGATTGGTATCACGTCTCGAGCTTCTACCGCGTCGACCAACGGATCGACTGGACGAAGGCATTGTTGGCGAGATCGATCGTGTATCTAATGAGGTGTGTATTGACTTGGTAGGACGGCGATGCCGAGTTGGGCCCTTGTCTTCGAGACCGTCGACTGGAGATTCAGCCTTCTGGTGCCTATCGATGGCAGATTGGCTGGCGTGTACTGGGCCACAATGCTTCATGACCATGGTGTTGGGTGGTGGATTCCGGTGGATTGGTTTGGCTGAGATGAAGTTGTGTCGAACAAATTGATGGTGGTGTTGTACTGGTTGCAAGTATTGCCAATGCCATGGAGAGTGGTGGTGGAAGAAAGAAGTGAGGTTTGTGTCATTCGTGCCAGACACTCTTTTTGTGACTCGTGAGTGGTGGAGTTGTGAGTGTGAGTCTGGGTCATTCTCTCACTCTATCATTGGTGGATGTGTCCAGTCGAAGCTCGAGGCTGTAGTGATCTGGGCAAATCTGGTGACAATGACTGTTTTTGTGATTCGTAGTCTCAAAGCAGTCATTTTCAGGGCTGGTCACTATTTCCTTCTATCGCTCGCAGGAGACATCACTCAACACCATCATAGCATTTTTCCATTATTGCATGTTGCAATTCAAGAGCTGAAAATTGATGAGCACCACCAATTGGTTTGGTTACATATGCCTACAAGCAATTCTTTTTACTGTTGTAATCGAAAGTTGGATCCATGCACAAGCTAGTTGTGAGGTGCTTGCAAAACCAATCTTGTACAATGTTGAAGAAGTAAATACCATGAATGTTGGAATTAGTGATCTGGATTCCGGAGAACAATCTAGATACAATGATCTGTCAAAGTATTCAATCAACCTAAAACTCTAGTTCATCCTCAGATAGTCAATGGTCAAAAGGATCTACAAGGATGTATGAGTATTATGCAATGTTGTACCCAAAGAACAATGTAAAGTGGGTTGTTAAGGAGTACGATTCAGTTTACTCTTTCTCTCTTCTTCCTTCTTTTGTGCCATCTTCTTTCGTATGCTTTCCTTTTCAAGTATTCTCGCCATGATATCATCTAGACCACCATCTAACGCACCGCCGTTGGCAGCATGTAAAATGGCTGCTAGCCCCAGATGAAGCAATGGTATGCCTTTTAACTTCTTTGGATCTGATGATACTGCATTTGTACCACCCCAAGTCTCTATAAGTAGAAGGATCATCTGTCTATCAGAACCCAATCGATGCGCAACCGATGGGCACTTTTCAGCAAGATTGATCAAAGAGCCAGCAGTACGATATTTGGCTTCTCTCCAATGCCGCGGATCTAACGTTGATTCCGATACTTCATCATTGTTCTCATCTAACAAGTTGTTCAAGTCTAGACTCAAGCGCCACACGAGAAGATCGGTTAGTCCACAATCAAAAAAGGCCTGACAGTTCTCAGGAGTACTGTGTGATGTGTTGCGGATTGCACCAAGAGCATTGGTTAGAAGCCTGAGCTCTTTCTTTCCTCTCTCACTAGTTTGATGGGCTGTTGTATCAGTACCGCTACAGCCCGATAGCATTAATATGTCTTGCCAGTTCAATTCATGATATCTAAGCACATATGCGCATAGGATATGAATGGCATTCTGAACTTTCAGACATTGTTCTCCATTGCATATGTACTCAAAGCTGAGAACACGAGGCGGTGTCCATTCAAGAATCGCAGATCGGCTCAATGCAGAACCACAAGAGAGATCTCGCAAAGCTCCCATACACAGAATTGTTAAATCCAATGCCGCTAAATGTAATGCATCCAACGCGATACTATCAGCAAGTGAGTTCGCTCGATGAATTTTCAGGTGATTGGTACACGAAGAAATGGGACTTCTTTCTGAATATAAACCTCTTCGTGGAGCCGTTGATGGCAGCAGTAATGCCACGTCAAACAATGCTACATCATTGGTTTGCACATCCCTATCGTAATGAGGCACCCACATGTTCAAATTATGCAATGGAAGCATCAACCTCCAGAGAATGCCGAAAACTGCCGAGATGGCACCTGCATCTCTGAGTTCATCTCCTCTTGCTCCGCGACATTGTGCCATGCATCCCATGTGGCATTTGACAAGCCTTGCTTTGTGTTGTAACTCCAGTATATTGCATATGATGCAATAACGCGAATCTACATTTGCATAGGACTGCTGCTGGCGCTGTATTAAACTATTTGCGCAGTACTGCTGATGTTGAAGTAGACCAGAATCATGGCTAAATCCTCCTTCGATGTCGCATGGAAGTTGTGATTCTATCTGCTGCACTATAACTTGCAGATTGTCATCACAAGAAACGTCTTCACATGGCCTCATATGGCATAGCAGCTCGACCAATTCAGCAACTGAATTTATGCCTTCGCTGCTGCCATCATCCACTGTCGACATGTTCAGGCTCGGAGAGAAGAGAGGGGAGGAGAAGGGACACCAGCTTCCCGCCATTTTAAAGCCATCATCCGTCATGCTCATGATGCCAAATCAACATTGCTCTCTCTCTTTCTCCTCCGTCACCATAACACAAATAGCCATCATGTCTTATTCGGGCGCCCATCTCAACGTTCATGTTGGCTCGCCTACAGCCAAATCCCCCGTGGAAGATGTGAAATTAGTCCACTTTCACAACTTCAAGAGTTTGAAGACAGCGAGGGACGAGTTGATAGAATCACCCGAATTTGAGTGTGCTGGGCATAAATGGAAGCTGCAGCTTTATATTGGCGAAAACGATGGTGATACATTTGATGGTTTTATTGCGGTGTATTTATTTAGCGTATTGCCATCAGAATCCTCTGAGATTAGACTGGCGGATGTCTCTTTTAATATCAAGAAATCTGATGGCCAAAACTATCTTGTCGGCGAAAGTGATTGGATGAGTTGCAGTGACTTTGGGCCTTTTACATTCACATCTGTGCAACCTAGCGATGGAACCGATTGGTTTGTAAAATACAGAGGATTGTTTGACGAGGATTCAGATGTTCTTGAATTTGGTACACTGACTATTGAAGTTCGGATGAGGTTAGATCTTGATCATTATTGCCACGATGACAAACCGCAGACAAGCCTCACTGATAATATGCTGAAGTTGTTCCTCGAAGAAAATACTGAAGATGTTGCATTCAAAGTAAAGGGGAAAATAGTCAAGGCTCATAAAACAGTACTGAGAGCACATGCAAAGGAACTTGCCGAGCTGTGTGAGGCATTTGACTTGTCTAATCCTATGCGAATCAACGATGTCAACCATGACATCTTTCAACTGATGATAGGATTTGTCTACGGAGAAATGATTCCTACTGAAACTTGGAAAGAGCAAGTACAATACATAGTTGACCCAACCAAACAAAAGCAATCGATACTATTTGCTTCTGGAAAGTATGGGGTTACTGCTCTTAAGTCGAAAGCAGAAGCGTGGTGTGTCAAATTCTTGGAGCTGAATTCCAACACGGCGATCGACCATTTGCTCTATGCGGATGCAAACAGTTTGCCCTTGTTGAAAAAGGCTGCAATGGATTACATAACATGTCACGGAAAGCAGATTATGACATGCGAATCATTCCAACTACTGAAAGAGTCTCCTGTCTTGATGGAAGAAGTTATGCGAGAACTGATTGAACAGCTCGAGACTTTAAAACGCAAGCGTGATGAATAGATACAATATCGAGCATTTCAATTTTGACATGCATTATGTTTCTTCATTCAACTGATCGAGACAGTTGTTTTGGTGCTCTAGAGTAGTTGTATATATATCAATACATTGTATGATGACCTAATTAGATACCCATTATCCATTAAAATCTATTTACACAAATCTTACTCAGGAGGCTGAAAGAGATCAGTCAATGCAGTAGTGCCACTAGGCCTTTCAGATACAACATTATCTTCCTGATCTTCATCGCCGCGATTGCTTTCATCCAAACGTCCTAGAAAGTTGTTTGCAGGGCCTATTGAAAAATGATGTCCTGCAACTGTGTCATCCGTGGTCCGTAAGCTTTGTCGTTCTGTTACAGTTCCATCAATTTCAACATTATGTCTCAGGGGTGCATTGATTGTCTCATCAAAGAGAGGCCTGAAACAAGGATTTGATTCGCCACCTTCACCCATTGTCTCGAGAAATCGATACTTTTCGATAACCATGCGATGTCCATTCAGTGTTGCACTCGCTTCTCTGCACAATCTATGCACCTTATCTAATTCTACATCATGAGAACTCAGACACTCCAATGGGAGCCGGCATAACGTAGTGTGAATAAATCCATCTGCAGTGACGCCCATTCCGGGTGTACGCTGTTTGATTGTGTGTTGGTACTCGTCACTACCAGAATCAGCATTCATTCGATGTGCATACGTCAACGGCTGTCGGCGCTGGTCTGGACTCTCCGTGATGAAGCAACGTATGATTTCTTCACGCAGTCTAACCATAGGATCAGGATTGTCATCATGACAATCATGTATGTGACGACCATTTTCAGTTGTACGGTCTCCTACACATCTCCAAAGTGCCACAATCACCTACAGACAGGCAGACAAAGATTAATAAACGTGATACTTCAACTTGGTATTCTTTGATGCAAACATTATCTTACCTTCCCACCGAGTAATATGATTCTTTCCAGTTCGATCTGAAATGGGTAATGGAATTCAAGCAGTAAAGTCTGCTTGAACCTACCAGCCATAGTCTTTGTCAGGACATCATTTCCCTTTCGTATCGTATGCCACCACCAAGGTAGTGCAATGGTCACGTGCATATCCTCTTGAGGTATCAAGTTCAAAGGTGGAATCCAAACGCCCTTGGTATTAATGTCTGTTGAATAATTCAGCGGTTCGAGAATACTACGCCGTGCATCTGCTAATAGATTTGTAGTAATCGTATCAAGCATTACTACAATTGTACGATGGGATTGATTGCCCTTGTGCCAGTAGTGTAAAAGACGTGAGATTTCAGCCTCTCGCAAACTCAGTAGCTTGCTCCTGTTTTTAATGCCACTGGAGCGGTTTCTTCGGTCGATGCGATATCACAGGGGAGTGAGAGCCCCCGCAGTAGCCAGAAAGGTAGCCAATGCGAGCGGTGCGACGTTGACGCTTGAGTTTGCGCTGCTGCTGCTGCTGCTGCTGCTGCTGTTGGCCGTCGTCATGGTGCCTGATTAGTATGAGGACGGCTCCGCGGAGATTCGAGAGGAGCGGAGGCAGGAGAGGGAGAGGTGGCGGGAACACAACAACGAAGTTCGGGTTTTACCGTTCGCATCATCGCTTCTCTTCCCGTTCATCACCCATCAAAACTCGAAAATGGATCAACCAAATGAAAATGACAATAACAACGATTATGGTAGCAGCAGCAACAGAAGCAGCAGTGAGACGTGGAATCCATCTTCTTGGAAGAAAGCTGTTGCAAAACAACAGCCTACATATGAAGACGAAGCGGAACTGAACAATGCCATATCAACTCTGAACAGGGTAGCTCCTCTAGTATTTGCTGGAGAAGTTCGCTCATTGCATGAAAAGCTTGCTCGCGTCTCACTAGGCCAGGGCATGGTCTTGATGGGCGGTGATTGCGCTGAATCATTCAAAGAATTCCATGTGAATCATGTACGCGATACCTTTCGTATACTTTTGCAGATGGCGCTAGTAATGACATATGGTAGTTCAATGCCAGTAGTAAAGATTGGAAGGATGGCTGGTCAGTTTGCCAAACCACGCAGTGAGCCGAATGAAGTAGTCAATGGTGTAACTCTTCCATCTTACCGCGGTGATAGTGTGAATGCAGAGGAGTTCGATCCTAAAGCACGACGAAATGATCCACAACGAATGGTAGATGCTTACCACCAGAGCACTCAAACACTCAACATCCTCCGTGCTTTTAGTACTGGTGGTTATGCAGACATATGGAGGCTACACGCATGGAACTTGGACTTTGTAGACAGTACAGAAGAAGGCTCCCGGTATCGTCTATTTGCAAGCAAAGTTGACGAGTCTCTGCGCTTTATGAAAGCCATTGGTGTCGATACAAAAAGGTGAGTAACCATGACTGGGATGTTTATACACAATTGCAAGTTGTTTATTAGATGCATCTTCTGTAGGCCAGAGTTCACAACGGTGGACTTTTATACATCGCATGAATGCCTGCTGCTTCCGTATGAGGAAGCATTGACTCGTCAGGATTCTATTACTGGCAAATGGTATGATTGCTCTGCGCATATGCTTTGGATTGGCGAACGCACTCGCAACTTGGATGGGGCACATCTAGAGTTCATTAAAGGCATTGGAAATCCACTTGGAGTCAAGATATCTGATGAGTGTACTCCTGAACAACTAATCCAAACGATCAACATCATGAACCCAACAAATGCTCCTGGAAGATTGAGCATCATTGTTCGCATGGGAGCCGAAAAGCTGAGGAAGAACCTTCCTGGACTCATTGGTGCCGTCCAAAAGGAAGGCAAAAATGTAGTTTGGATCTCTGATCCCGTCCATGGCAATACTCGAAAGACTCAGTCCGGCTATAAGACACGCGACTTTGACAGCGTTCGCGCCGAGTTGGCGGCATTCTTTGATGTTCATGGTGAAATGGGATCTCATCCTGGCGGAGTCCATCTCGAGATGACAGGAGAAAATGTGACGGAATGCATTGGTGGATTAGCCGAGATCACAGAAGACAGTTTGAAGAAACGCTACAACACAGCATGCGATCCTCGTTTGAATGGAAGTCAAGCGCTAGAATTGGCTTTCTTAATTGCTGAAAGGATGAGAACTAGAAGTGGTTTGCCAAAACTGGACGAATAAAGAGTTGCCGTCATTTCTTGAACTGATCTTGATCTGATACATAAACATACTGTGGACGAAGTTATAATGCCGACTATGAAGATATAATGAAAGAAATGTCGTTTGATTGCGCTTTGTATGAGATCCTCGCATCATTGGTTAGGACATGCATTTGCAAAGTGACCTGGTTGACCGCACTTGTAACAAGCATTTCCACTACGACCAGACGCAGCATTGTTCGATTCTCTTCCTCTGCCTGAGTTGTTGTTGTTTCTATAGTTTGAAGTATTTCTGTCACTCCCACCAGCACCGCGATCTCTTCCGCCTCCGGCAGTGGAATAATTTCTATTGTTCGAAGCAGAACCTTGACCTCTACCACCAGTATTGCTGGTTGTTCTTCGTGGATTAACCCTGTTGATATCTGGCAGGTTGATATTAAAATCTGATTTCAGATTACTATCGCAAAGAATGCAAGCAGTCGTCTCCCGATCATACATGGGAGGCACACTGCCAGCTCTCCAAACAAATTTGATCTTTCGAACCAACTTGTTTTGATTGGAGCAGTTGCCGCATGCAAAACTACTTGATTGGGCGTTGTTTTCTTCGCTGCCTACGCCTTCGATTGATATTTCAGACGCCTCCTTTGGAAGCCAGATTGTATAGTGACAACCAACTCGTCCTCCATTGGAGCATTGAAGACGGTAGCCAGAGGTATGCTTTTTCAAGCCAACCTTACCAGACGCTTCTGCAGGGCAAAATGGACAAGGGAAAACTTCAATATCTCCACCACGCACTCCACTTGCCAAAGAGCATTCATTATTCGTGCATTTTGTGCACGGAAAGTCAGTAGATGCATCACCGCCATGTTCTACTGGTGCATCTCGATGGCATTTAGGGCAGATATGGTAGCTGTTATCACCATTGGCAACCTTTACAACTTGAAATTGGCAAAGAGGACACAGCAATGCTTCTCGTTGATTGTTTTGGTTCATCGCCGGTGTGACTTGTGTATGATATCTTGGCATCAAGTAAGCTTGGGAGCATGTATTGCATTGTAAAAGTTTCGGTGCATTCTCGTCTCTATTACGCTGGTTTCCACGAGATTGCAGCTGTTTTAGTACCATCATACCATTACACTCTCCACAGACACTGAAATTCGCTTGTACCATCACGTAATCGTTGTTTTGGTTGGATCCAAGCTTGTCAAAGTGTCTAGACATTGCCTCATCCAACTTGTGCACTTCATTATTGGCATGGCGAAAGCAGTCCAACATCTTTGCCAGCACTGGACCAAGTACGTCTTCTTTCGATTTGTGCCCATTGGCAACTCTGGTACATTCGGCTTCCATTTCTCGTCGCAGGTCCGGTTTATTGAGTTGATATCCCATACTGTTGTATCCCTCGACAAGAGCAATACCAAGTTTTGTGGGATGGAATCTTTGATTTGCATCCTTTTGTGCATAGTTTCGTTCGATGATTGTTGTGATGTGTTGAGCACTAGATATAGACAAGTTGGACAGGACATGAGAGATAAATCGAGTATTTTCAACACGAAACCAAGATCAAATCACTCACATTGTTGCATCGGTACCAATACCGTTCTTATCCATAAGTGCAATCAACTCCACTTCCGAAATAGGCAGCGGCGGAGTCGTCTGCCCTTCATTCATAGTCAAAGAAGTGGGAACGATCCTAGTCCCCACACGAGCCTTGGGCAATTCACCCTGTCCCGTAGACCATCGTTCCCAAGGCTGATAAATCTCCAACCAATTCCGTTCCAATATCATAAGACCTTTGGCGACAAATTCCTCGGAGGCAATTTGGAGTGTCAGTTCCGTCTCTCGCCCGACCGCATCGCGAGAACAGCAGGCTAAATAATGCTTGACTACCAATTCGTAAATCTTTCGTTGGCTCGGATCGTGGATGGTGGATGGGTCTACCGCCTTACAGGGTGTGATGGGCGGATGTGCATTATCGTCGTTTTGACCGGCGCGAGGGATTTGAAAGTTGTTATCCGATAACAATCGATTGGCATAATTGCCTAATTCTCCCTGGACTGCTTGAAAGCTTTGTATGAGTTCGTGATGATTGAATTCCGGTCGAAACTTTTCAGTTTCGGTACGAGGATAACTGATGAATCCTTGTTGATATAGCTCTTCGGCCTTTTGCATCAGTTCTTCGGACCCTATTCTCAGATACTTGGAGGCACGCTTTTGCAATTCCACTGTAGCCAAGGGGACGGGTCTCCATTTGTTTTTGGGTCGGCCGGTCACCGACGTGACCACTGCCTCTGCAGCATCGAGACATGCATCGTACAAAGCCAAAGTGACTATTCTGTCGTACAGTCTTGCTCTTTTCCAATTCAGTCGAATAGCCCTACTATTACCACCACTACCCTGCTGTTGTCTATAACTGTTCACCGGTCCGGTATCATCTGAAGCAGAAACAGCATCATTAACAACACTTCCATCCTCATTCAACCGAATAGCCATTTCCAAAAACCAAAAATCCTCAACCACAAAAGTCTCAATCCTAGCCCATCTCTCCACCACAAACCCCAAGGTGGGGAACTGACACGGTCCATACGAAACCACGCCTCCTCCATGTTCCTTGGATAAAAACCCATGAAACTTCTTTTGCAATCTCAATGTCTGAAATCGTGTAAATGCCGCACCGACACGTAAATCGTGCTCACTCCTGCATTGTACAGCCCTTACAAAGTTTTCATTGACTCGTCCTAAACTGGATAAGGCACGTTTAATCTCTCCCGGCATGACTGTAGAAAACTTGGCTCTGTATATCCTAGGAGCTAAACGAGGATTACCGCGTAAGCACGCCGTGCGGACTTCATCGCTGATTGCCTCTCCTTCTCTATCGCAATCGAGCCATAATATCAAGGCGGAGCATCGTTTGGATAGATTACACAGCATTCGTTCTAAGGATTGCATATCTTCGGAGTATTGGGTGATGATGGGTGCATCAAACAGTGCGACGGGGGGACATTTGCTCCATCCATACGAAGGGGGAAAGTCTTGAGAGGCTAAATGGCCACGGACAGCAGTGGTGATCATTACATGGGGTTCAGGACGAGATGAGGAGGGGATGCCGTGTCCTTGGGAGTGGAGGGGTGGGAAGAGGACGTTATCGCATTCGAATACTGCAGTGGGTTGGCCGTTGTGGTTGGGACGGGAGCGGGAGGGTGGGGTGGAGAAGACTTGGGCTAGGGCGCGGGCTACTGAGGGCTTTTCTGCCACGTTGAGGACTATGGGCGGGGCCATTGCTGGGCAGGCGTGCGTGGCTGGAGGTTAGATGTGGTAGATCAGTTCATGTCATTGTTGTTCCTCTTGAAGCTGGCTAGAGCTACTACTTGCCATTGAAGTGTTGACGAGGTTGGCCGCCGGGAGCGAAGTTCGAGATTGGCGGGAAACGAGATTGGCGGGAAATATTTCCGTTCGGTCACGAAGAGCGACAAGCAAAGAATCAACCGATAGTATGTTGCATAAAGCATAAACAGCAATGGAAATGGAAGATCAAAGCGCCCTACACATCCCGCTGCTTGCTCCCGATGATCAACATCAGCCGATCAACGCAAACATCTCAAACGACGATGCAATCCTCTCACAACTATCAGTTCCATCCGGCCAAGATCACACCCAAACCAAAAAGAGCCATCGATCATGCCACAACTGTTGCACAACCAAAAACAAAGAGATGCCAACTCTCTTCGCTTTCGCAATCCTAACATGGCTCGGCTTCGTCCTAACCCTCTATGCAACCTACTCATGCAACCTCATCCACATCACGTGGAATTCACACTCGATCCACCTCTCGATATCAGGAGTGGGCATCCATCGCTTCGAACAAACGATACGTGATATCAAGAAACAAATCAAGGAAATCAAATGCTTTGATGAATCATCGTATATTCAACATGAGGAGATATCATCCGATGGCAAACACTTTTTTCCATCGGATGAATTTGTAATAAAGGCTTCTCGTTTCGCGCCGATTCTATCAGGGGTGGCATTTACGTGTGTCATGATCTACATGATTGTGGCTAGTATATACGTTGATGCATTTACAAAAAATCGATTGAATTATCCGTGGAAGACACTGAGTGCATGTTATATATCGGTTGGACTGATATTAGTTGCGGCGGGAACGGCGGAACTGCTTACTATTTTGGATTTGTTGAATGGTGCAGGAGATCCTACGAATGATCATGGTGATTCGCCGATATGTAATGTGAATTATTCGAGTTGTGGGCTTGGGATGGGTGGGAATATTGCGGTGGGTGGAGTTGTTTGCTGTTATGGTGCGGCTTTGCTCGCGTTTTTGGCTGCGTATGTGACATTAGCTGACGCAATGAGTGCAAAACGTGGTGATAAAACGGATAGACCGGTGCAACATGCAACTGTTGGCAGTTTGAATTAAGAACCGTAACAGTAATGCACAAATGTTAGAAATACAAATGTACAGATAGAGAATCAATGTATTGCAAGTGTTTTATCAAGTCTGTTTTGTCAGAGTGGCATACACAGTCTTCAGCTCATTCAGTTTTTCGTGCAATCGAGTCACCTCGTTCTTTGACGATGCGAAATCTTCATTAATGACCCGAGTCTTCAAATACGCACCAATATCAGCGGCATCATAACCAATTTTCTTCTTGGTCTCTTTGGCTGTAGCCTCAAGTCGGCTTAAATGACTTCGCTTCTTTTCGATTTCACTGTCAATCGTTTGAAACTGCTGCTCGGCGATTGCATTCTTTTCACGATAGATTTCTACCTCGGCTTGCAATTTAGACTCCATGTTAAGCAGATGGCGTTTGCTCGTTGTATTCTTCTGTAGCTCTTTATCGCAATGCTTTAACTTGGCATCGGACTTTTTGATATCATTAGCCAAGTGCTGGTATTCAATGTTTGAAATACCTCCGGCTAGTTCATTCTTCTTCTTAATCTTGTGCTCTAACTGCAATATTCCCACTTTGTGAGTTGTGTTCTTCAGTCTCTCTTCTTCGACCTCGTGATCAAGCATATTGCTTTTGTTGACCAACTCTTCAAAATGATCCATGTCAAATTGCTTGCCGTTTTTGTACGAAGACTGTTGGGCAATGTCCTCTCTGTATTTAGCCAGTGTCTGCATCGTGCTTTCAACTTTGTCTTCCTTTTCACGTAAGCGATCTCTCAGCTTTGTAGATTGTTCTGCACAAAGAGCCATGTGACTTTCTAGCTGCTCGCATGCTGAAGCGTAGTCCCCCAGAGCCTTTTTGTAGGTTCGTTCTAGCTGATCGGTGCTCTGATCTGAAGAAGACTCAAGCGAGCTAACTTTGGCATTTTCAGAAGACCTTAGTTCAGACAGTAACTGGAGGAGATGTGCATTCTTTCTTTTCTCCGCCAAGAGCTCAGTTTCAGCGCCATTGTCGGGTTTCGTCATCCTAAGCGGCTTGGTGGGAAAATGCCTCCCTCAAATTGCAAACCTTCTCTTGAATTCCCCTGCGGAAAATTCCGCAGGACAGAAATCAATGTTTAACAGACTAGAAAAAACACCGCAAACTGCATAAAAGAAGAATAATATTCTTGGTCAAGTTTTGACGACTTCAATAGAAACGAGGTCACACATAAAATGAAACTGCCAGCTTGAACACACCACAATCAATCTAGTAGTGTCGATCATGCTTATCCTGTTTCCTCCGCTCCTTCTCCTCCTTCTTTGTTACTTACTCCAATGCAAGATGAATGTTTGAATACACCAAAATCAATCTCTAGTGCCGATCATGTTTATCATGCTTCCTTCGTTTCTTCTCTTCCTTCTTCCGTCGATGCTCCTCCTTCTCTCTCCTCTTTTGAGCCCTAGCCTCTTTTCTCCGTCTCCTCTCTTCCTTTTCGGCTGCATCATCAATAACAATCTCTCCCCCCACCACAGGTCTATCTTCTTCTCCTGGCGCAGCTTTCTTCCTCTCCTCTTTCACTGGAGCAAACAAATCCTGCCCCTGATGAATATCGAACGACGAAGCCAACTCTTGCCCTTCATACGCATGGCCCGATCCCGTAGCATTCTCGGCAGAGGAGGCAGGTCCATACGTTCCATTGTCATTATCTTCCTTCTCTTGAAGATTCTTGGGCAATCGATATTTCTCCACGTGATCCACCCGCAACGTACGTCCCAATACCTCACTTCCCGTTAGATTGTCCACTGCCAAGATGCACGATCTCGAATCTTGATACTTGACGAAAGCAAAGCCTTTGCTTTTGCCGGAATCCTTATCGCGTACCAGGTGTATGTCGTCAATTTCACCGAATTGAGAGAGGATGCAGAGGACGTCGCCTTCGGTGAGGGCGTCGGGTAGATTGCCCGCGTAAATCCAAGCGCAGTCTTTGTATTGGGTGTGCCAGGAGGCTGGGGTGTGGGCGAGGCCTTGGGTTAGTTCTAGGTCGTTTATGCGGAGGATTTCGTTGACAACGTTCATGTCTATGGAGTTTGGCTTGTAGCTGTTGGGTGGGGTGAGGCGGGCGGTATTTACCTTCTACATAATCCTGATCAATTGACTTTCCTACAGTGTGTCAATTTTTCATCTCTTATTGTAATTGTTACGTGGCAATCGGATACTAGGAATAGTACGATGGGCAAACCAAAGGATAGGTTCGTAATTTGTAGTATACATCATCGCAGATCCGCCCAGCCGTCCTCCGCTATCTCATGCCATGTTTCAGCAAAGAGACATATAATGATCGATACGTCAACAGATTCTGGAG
This sequence comes from Cyclotella atomus, assembly GCA_036939935.1. Lineage (NCBI taxonomy): Eukaryota > Bacillariophyta > Thalassiosirophyceae > Thalassiosirales > Thalassiosiraceae > Cyclotella > Cyclotella atomus. The sequence goes on along the minus strand of JALLPI010000126.1, from coordinate 14,614 downwards.
TCATTGATTTAATATCCTCTTTTCTCGGACCAGTAGAGCTTGATCCACAGCCAACATCGAATGCAGCATCAAAAGCCAATGATCAAGCCGCAGTCATTCAATCCAAATCGATTTCACAAATCGATTCGGTGTCAGCACGTGGAATTATCTTTAGCAAAGACAGGCCATGGCAACTGCAACAATTATTGCTGTCAATGAAACTTCCATCCGATGGTAATTTTACATGCAGCAGTATTGTCAGAGTAGACATTCACATCATCATTCATGCTTCACATCTAGATTTTCGCAGAGGGTACGGCACTGTCATTCAATCTATTGAGAAAGATTGTGCCAAATGGCGAGTTCATTTTCATTTTGAAGGCGATACAAGCCTCAGTACTGAATCGGATCATTTCTCGAGACTACTGAGACACACTCTGTTGAAAGATGTAGATAGTTCATTGCAGTCAACCGATCTTTTTTGCACCTCATCTGCAAATTATGAACAGCACGACAGCAAAGAACTTGTAATGTTCTTGACAGACGATTGCGTCTTGCTAGAACCCCTGGAAACAATACTACAATGTGCAATTGGATCGCTTGCCAACAACTCTCAAATATTCAACTTTGTCTCAAGACTTCATCCGGGCATTTCATGGAGCCAGACACGTGATTTGCCAAGTCCACCACCTCGAAACAACTTTCGATACCAGTCGATCAATCCAAATGAAGGAGTGTATTTGTACAATAGAAATTTGGCATCCGTTGAGTGGAACTATCCTTTTGATTTAAGTGGCGGTGTCTACCTCAGAAGTGACGTGGTGTGGTTAATAGACAATGTTGGTTCAGATGGGCTATCACATCCAAATCTCTTTGAGACGAAAGGCAACGAAGCACTCTGTAACAATTCTCTATCATGCAGTTTATCTCAGAAACCATTGAGTGCAATTCCAACTCGTCCGATGTTGGTGATTCTTGCTATGAATCGCGTGCAAGATGTATACAACGCACCTCTAGCTGTCCAGTCTGGGAACAGTACAGAATTTGACGTAGATCCGAGCAATACACTTGATCTGCTGAAGCTATTGGATGGCGGCATTTACTTGGACGCAGAGCGATACAAAAGTACTCTATACTACGCATCTCATATTGGCGACATGTTCGTATGTGATGAGAAAGACACAACAGCAGAGACTGAAGCTGCAGCCCAAACGAGGCCAAAACTGAGTGTTCTTATACCAGTTCACAGCTGCCAATCAGATTTGGCAGCTCATGCAATCATTTCTATCATAATGCAGCCATTTGACGAGAGCGACAAAACTCTGATCTTGAACTCGCAAGGTGCATCAGAATTGCTACCAATGCAAATAGTGATTGTTGATGACAGATGCACGGATGGATCTATTGATGCAATGGTTAACACGGCAAAAGAACTAGCATCATTGTTAGGATGTTCTATTTGTATGAGGCATTTAGCAGATAGTGATGACACAACAGCAATGAATATCAGCTCATTGTTTGGTAATGCTTGCTCCATCACTATTGATATCGTCAAATCCCCTCGGCCTGGCGTTGCATCTGCTTTGAACCATGGGTTAGAACACTGCCAGTCTGAAATAATAGCTAGAATGGACGCCGATGATGTTTCTGCGCCAAACAGACTACTCTCCCAACTCCGTTTTATGCAAGCAAATCCAGCATACAATGTCGTGGGGACTTCGACAGTCCTATTTTCTTCCTCAAATGACACGGAAGCTGAGTCTATCTCAGAACTACCATATCAAAGAACTTGCAACGAGCTTGGAGTCAGCTCGGTTGAACGATGCAAAGGATTTGGGACATCGCTATTCGTCTCGGATCCTGGCTTTGTGGCTTGGTCAATGTTATTCAGTTGTACAATTCTACATCCATCAGTAATGTTTCGCAAGGGTGCAGTCGATGACGCTGCTGGGTATAACGAGGCAGTGAGCTGCTGTGAAGATTATGACTTGTGGTTACGCCTTACTGAGAAAGATTGCCACTCTGTGACAAATCTACCAATCCTTGGACTTTGGCACCGAAAACACCGCCATAGCAAATCTGTGACAGAATCAGAGTACCGAAAGAAAGAAGCTGACATTGTTAGTCACGAAGCAATCATGCGTCTGATCGAGAGTGCTGGTGGGAAATGCAATGTTGTCACAGTCAACAATATATCCATATTGAGAAATCCATCTAGTGCCAAAACTCGTGACGATGTAGATGCGGCTGCTTTCCTGTTAGAAGTCATTGAACGTGTATTCTTAGAGGTGCACACTGATCGGCTGACCTCCCAGGAAGTTGAATTGATTCGTATAGACGTCGATAATAGGATTGCTCAGCTTGTCGAGAAGTATGTAAACAAATCAATGGCGTGGAAAATTTGGTGTAAACGTTGTCCAGATAAGCAGCTCGAAAGACTGTCTTTGATTTGCCACTCTAACCAGTAGTATAATGAATAGTAAGGTGTCTGTTCACATGTTGTACTTCATTTTATTCATAAGTGTTGTGATATCAATCGCTGCTGGAACTATCTTCATCTTCACTGGAATCACTTTCCCCCACCGTCACCACACTTTCGTTTGAGCTGTCATCACTGCTATCTGCCGCATTCTTTTTGGTGGCACCAACGAGAAGCGACCCGCCCACTTGAATCCTTCCATCAACAGCCGACGGAGGCAGCACGTATTTGCTTCTTGCCACCCAGTCTGAATATGTTTCGTCTGATGTACCATGAAGACTACCCATAGAAAACAAAGTGAAGTCCATGAGATAACTGTTTTCGACCATTCTATCCAGCCGATCAAAATGCCTCTCGGCATAAGGTGCTATTCCTGCCATGATTTGAGGAATACCATCCATTTCAGATAGCTTCTTTGATGGAATTGTTGTTACAACAGCCTTTACAACGAGCATTGCAATGTGTGAATTTCGTGCGCGTGTGTTCCACTCTCTGCAATACTTCAATATTTGAGTTAGTCTTTCCAAGTCCCATTTTAATGCATGCTTTTGCAACGTCTCTACGCCACGGTTGTTCTTTGTATCCTTTTCCACAATCTCTGTTAAAACCTATTAGATATGGATGCAGAATAATGTTCGGTAACTGATCAATCATGTCGATGCACTAATGGGCCAAGATATTTACTCACCCGTAGCACTTGATTTGGCTTGTCAAGTTTCAATGCAATCTCTAGCGCTTCTTCGTACTGTTTGTTGCGCAAATGATTGGATAACTTTTGCTCCATCAATATATTTTGTGCTTCTGCCTCTCTGACTGCATCATCATTCTCTTTTGTAGTATCTCGCCACACTGCAATCTTTGAATCAGCACCACCACTAAACAATGCCGTACCGCATGGAGATAAGTCAAGTGCCCAAATTTTGTCGTCATGCGCATCGATTGTGCTTTCACACTCATTCGTTCGAATAGTCCATAGCTAAATGAGACAGTTTGGGCCGAGTATATTAGGTAAGCAATAGCAGTAGTACGCGTTCCGTCTTTCGGAGTTCAAGTATCTCACCTTCATCAATCCATCAGATCCGCATGACAGCAGCTGCACAAAGAGATGATATGAGTAAACAATGTACTTTGATGACATGCATGAGTTCTTGTATTACACTGACCTGCAGCCCAGTAGCAAGAAAACGAACACGGAGAACTCCTGCCATATGCCCCTAAAACAAGTAATATAGAATGTTCATTAGTGCAAGGCATTCATTCAAGATGAACATACTGGATTGATGCTCTCACCTGGAAAGTACGGACGCAGCTAGAATCAGCAATAGACCAAAGCTTGATGGTACGATCTCCACTTGCTGTGGCCAGTACTCGATCCGTCTTTGAAAACTGACAATCCCAAATACCCCTCTTGTGACCTTTGAGGGTTGCCTGCAATGCAAGATCTGTAGATCTCCACAATTTAACCGTCTTGTCCTGGCTTCCTGTGGCAATCAACGAGTCATTTGGAGCCACTGAAACAATGTTGATATCCTTCTCATGAGCTCGTACACTCAATCTAGCCCGTAATGACAACTCCTCTCCATTAGCTGCCAATTTATTCAATACCGCCGATCCAGGAAGAGGCCAAACTTTCAAAGTCCTATCTTTCGATGCTGTCACGACAAAAGCACCAGCTCCATTCTCGGCTGCTTTACCGCCAACATCATAACATCCCGCTTTTTTGGATAAGGCCACCGATCCAACAGCCTCTGTATGCCCGGTTGCCAATCCGATGCATTTTCGAGAGGCAAGATGCCAAAGACGCATAGTCTTATCTTTCCCGGCAGTGGCAAGGTATCTTCCACAAGGTGATTTATTTATAGCAAGAACAATTGCAGTATGACCATCGAGCAATCCACGTGGCGAAAGTGCAGAATGTGTCGAATTCTCTGTTGTCTCATCGTCAGCAATCTCGTCTTTGTTGGCATCCGCCAAGCCAAAAATGCGAACCTGTGCACTATTTGTTGCTACTGCAACGGTGTGTCTATCTTTGGATGAACCCGGAATCACGGCCATATCCAGTATCTCCCCGTTGTCACCAACAATCGCCCGATCCGTTCGGATCTGCAGCATCTCCTCTCCAGAAGAATCACGACCCCAGCCCATTTTCAATAAGGTCATGTTGTGCTCAGCATCAACGGCAACCAAAAGTGGACTCAAATGCGTAGTAGACAAACTTGTCAAATGGAGCGAGGTATAACCTCCCTTGTCTTCACCGAACGCATCCATTTCCTTCTGAGAAGCGAGCAAAGTCAAGTCGGAAATGGAATGAACTCCCTCTTTACCAGTCGGTCTGGCTTTCCACAATCGAACAATGCCTTTGGTACCCACCGTGGCAAGTACAATATCCTTTCTATCAACCATCTCTTGCTGCCCCTTGCTCTCCGAGGCGGGACGATACCTACGCGAAAGTAGTATCAAACTCTCCACCTGTTCATAGACTGGCAATGTCCGAATTCTCGTATAAGTCACCTTTTTTGTGGATACAGTCTTTGCAATACCACCATCCTGACTCTTTTTCTTCTTACGAGGCGGTACAACCTCCTCTTCTTCCGAAATCAACCAAGTATTAATCACCGAATCCCTTCCCGAACTAAAGAACAAACCACCACTCTCCGCCCAAGAGATACAAGTAACAGCACTCACATGATCTCGTAACACCGCCAATGGTACATTATTCGCCTTCTTATCTCTAGACACCATCAAATCATGTATAGAAATACTACCATCTTCACGTCCAATAGCCAATACTAAACTTGTGGCAACTTGCCTCCATTTCAAACACGTCACGGCATACCGTCCTTTCCCTCCACCCATGGGGAGAAAGGCATGCGTCGCATAATTATTTCGAGAATCCCAAATCTTGACCAATCCATCGACGGAACCGGTGGCAAAGAATATTCCGGAGGGATGGTGTGCTATTTTCGTTACTGGGAGAGTGTGTCCCGATTTACCGATGGTCGATACTGGGGCTGGATTTGTCAGTGCAACGACACTTGAACTTGCTCCTCCTTTCTTTGATTTCGATTGGTCACCATCGCCATCTACGAGACTGTATCTTCGTACCAAATGACCTCGTGTTACCACAATTACCTCTTGATTGTTTGGATTTAAGTCAAAAGCAGTGATTGCCTCGGCATCCATCACTTCTTCGTCGTCATGGTTATCTTCGTTGTTATTATCATCACCGGAACCGTGGTAGGCCATACCTCTTCGTAACGTACGCAATAGTAGACCGGTAGATGCCTCGATGATGGAGACATCGCCTCCTCTTTGAGCTAGTATAAAGTGCGGTAGGTGCTCGTCTTGATTATTGTTGTTGTGGTTACTTATTGATGTTGGTGAGGAGAAGAGGACGTTGCCGCCGGTGTAGCATGGGGAATGGGTTGTGAGTGCCGCCCATGATTTGGAGATGGGCGGCGGTGCCGTGTTGGCGTTGGATGAGTCTGTGCTGGAGTCTTCTTGGTCGATGCTTGATTCGTCGTCTTTGGATGCATTGTCTGCTGTGAGAGTGGGATTGGTAGTATTCATCACTTCTTCGTCGTGATCAATCGATGATTCATCGTCTTGGTGGGCAGAGGAGCTGCTTGTTTCGTTTTCATCGTCCGAGGCTGGCGGTTGGGCTATTTCTTTCTTTTTGCCGCGAGCCATTGCTGATTATATTTGATTGTTTGGTTAAAGTCTTCTAATTGAAATTGTAGATAGCAAGCAGCAGCGGCAGCGGCAGCGGCAGCGGCAGCGGCAGCAGTAGGAGGGCTACAGATGGAGAGCAAGAGCGAGAGCTGGAAGTGGATGGTGAATGGTGATCTTGATGGATTAGTGCTAACTAAAAGATAATGCTTCAGTAAATGAAACACGTTCAATCCTTGCATCAAAAAGTATGATATATTATATTGCAAAGCATATATTTTCGTATCCATAGAGAAATCAGTATCGTTCAAAGGTACCCAGCGTCTTATGATTTAAATAATCAGCGCATTAATGGATCTTACCTGTCATTGTTTATTTGTGATTGCAACTTCCTCCGCCTCTCTCTTTCTCTCCAACTCTCTCTAGAACTAGGAAAGGCAGCGCATAAAAAGCAAGGAAGTTCAATGGCACGATCCATACCTCTTGCTCTCTCGACATACATGATCATGCAGCTGTAGCACAAAAGAATGTCACCGAATCTAATAAGTTCTATGTATCGTCAAACTCAAGCGATTGGCACCAGCACGTCGTCGTCAGAATTCCAGCTATAAAACTTTCTCGACTCTATATGGATTAAAGAGTGACGAGACTGCAGCTAGAATAGTGTGGTCTGCAGTCCTTGCATTTGCTGGACTGTTGGATATCTTGGCTACCGTCCTGCCTTCATTTTGGGATGGCGGAAGCTGCACTACCAAACCTTCAAACACATGCAGCCCCAATTCGATATCTAAACAACCTGACTTTGTCAACTGGTTAGAAAGACATCATATCGCAATAAGCTTCTTCTCCTCTACACTATGGTTCATTGATGCATTTAGAAAAACACATGTAGCCAAGCAGCTAGTAAAATCTGATTTAGAACACGAGATACTAGTTCGAGGGACGGCCAATAAGTCAACCAAGTGGAACTCGAATGCGGCATACTACAAAGCAATATTGTGGCAGCTGTTACTTCTACCCGTGGGGTTTTATATTGCATTATATTTGTTGATTCAAAGATTTGGTGCCGGTCAATATAATATTCCGGACTTACATCAAGTCGATGAGAAAGTGGTTGTAAAGGAAGCTTCGATGGGTGTGTACGATGAACAACACTATGAGGTGTTTTCAGTTGGAAGTTAAAAGGCATTCCTGTTTGTTATAGTTCATTTCATTGTTGGTGAAACTGGAGAAGCTGCTGTATCAATGGCAAGACTCAAGTGGACTGAGACTCTCCGTAGAATCGTGAGAAAGTTATTCGGATGGATTTCCTCTCGTCAATAAGCTGAACAGAATCAAGGGACTCGTGGTTTTGGCATGGAAAAGACAACATCAACGTGTGGAAGCAGCAAGAGCTAAGCGTGCTAGACAGTTATTGTGGGAAAAGAAACCGAAACATGTCAGAGAACAAGATGCAGCATGTATGATCCAAAGTATATTTAGAGCTCGTCAAGCTCGAAAGATGGTGCATGCCCTTAGACTTATAAAAATGGACCGAGAATACATTGCCACGCTCAAGATACAGTATTTTCTAAGGAAGAAACTGAGACAGAAACGCGAGTACTTGCAAATGAAGAGAGAAGAACTGATCCGACTGCAAAGTATCAAAGAAAAGGAGCTAAGCGACAAGCAAAAACTGCGGATGTATGAGCTACAGGATGTGTTGAACCGTAAGCTGCTGTTGAGGCCAAATACCTCCTTTGCTGTGTACTGGAAGATATTCTTTGCGATATGTCTGATATGGGAACTTGCAAATGCAGCTGCAAAACCATGGCTCTTTGATGTTACTAAAAAGGAGTCAAGGACAAACAATAGCGATATGCCAGCAACATTAGTGGAGTTGATGGCTGGAAGGCTTGTTCCAACACGTGTAACAGAATTGTCTGAATGTCAAGAATTCAAGAATGCGCAGAAAAGCTTAACTCTGCGTTGGTTCAGGAAATCTAACAACTCATTACAGGGAGGACTTGCTATTGACAATAGACCTTGGTATTGCAGTGATCCTTACGCGACAATACAAGAGTCATTGCGAGATGTTGTTGCATTGGCTCTTGTGCCCGTTCATGTTTCTGAATTCTCGGAGTGCAAGCTACCAAAGGAAGCAAAACGACTACAGCAAAGTGTTCACAGCACACCCTGGTATTGTAAATACAAGTCAAGTCATGCTGCCTACCGTTTCATAGTAGGCGTGTTCGGGAAATACTTTGCTGTTGGAAGAGGCATTGTATACTTTCTGGATGTCTTCATAACATTCTTTACTGGAGAGTTTCATCCTGAAAGTGGGGTGCTAATGCCAAAGCCATTCATCCAGCGTTGGGTCTTACCTGGACTTGGTCTTAAACTGTTGGTCAATCCTTACATGAATGCAGTATCCGAGTGGACGTTTGAGGTTGGTGTCCATTTGCTTGATTATGGTCCAATTCGTGTATGGCGCTGGATTGCCACCGTTTCTTCCCTTTGTTCTATGTGCTGTTCATGAGGATTGTGATCCCCGGTTGGCTTATGCTTGTAGAATGTCAGAACCAATTTGCTAACGATCTCTTGTAGATTTGATGTAAATAGATGTCCAGAATGAACCATGACGCTACGATAGATAAGATTGTGTTAAATGAATTAAAGCTACTTCTCAAACCCACTTATTAGTCATCATCTTCGTCCGAAGAAGAATCCTCCTCCATCTGCGCCTGCTTCCACTTGGCTGCCATCTCCAAAATCTTTGTATTAGCAGCATTTGCATCTTGGTCATCGGGAAAGGTGTAGTCAAAGTATTCTTCCCACCCAAGCTCGGCTCCATCTTCGTCTGTACGCATGCGCTTTCTCTTCACGCGACGAGGCAGCATGCTATCGACCTTGGCGAGAGATTGAGCATCACCTGATGACTTTTCAAAGACACGCCATGCATCCAGCAATAGAACACGTTCTTCCTTCATCCCGGCTTCTTTCATTTGGTCATGTGCACGTTGGAATGTATCACGTGCGGCCTCGACACCCTTGCCAGCTTCAGAACCTTCAAACTGAGCAAATGATATCCATACCTTGACATGCCCGGTTTTCTCCAAAAGTCGCTCATACAACTTGCGTGCCTTTCCACCTTCACCCTCGTCAATCTCAAAATCAATGTAATGTTTCCATAGCATCTCGGGCATGTCAAGAGCCGCCTGAGAAACTGCAAGCTCATAGATAGCCCGACATCGATCCGTTTCTCCCACGGAGTTCTCCAGCTCGGCATACTTGGACCAAGCTCTGCAGTTGTGTGGCATGGCCTTGAGATAATTGTTGTATAAGGCTCTGCATCTGTCGACTTCCCCCAGTGCCAACTCTAGTGCAATGTAATCGGTAAAGATACGCTCCTTACCACACAGACCAATAGCCTTTCCTAGAAGCTTCCTGGCAGAAACCAAGTCTTTTCGTCGAATGTGAAGTTTCGCCGCGTTGATCCATACCTTGGCAAAACTGAATTTGGAGTGTGGTATGATATCCAAGCATGCATCATACACCTTGGACGCTCGGTAGAGATCATGGCATTGGAGCTCCTCATAAAGAGCGTAGTAGATCCAAAGGAAAATGTATCGTTTCCAATGTTGCTTATCCTGAGAAGGAGGGATGTTGGCAATGGCTCTTTCGTAAATTTCACGCACTTTGGTTCCAGTTTCACCCGATTGCATTTCATTATCTTCTTCCATTTTGGCATATTCAAACCAGGCATCGTAATCTGTGGGGTCAGCCGTGACTCGTTTCTCATAGGCAGCACGCTGTCCGGCAATAACAATGTCTTCAATACCCGATTGGTCTCCCCTCTTCTTTTCAAAGGCAATATAGGCTTTGTAGAGTTCATCTCTCTTCTCCAACTCCCACTTGGGCACCTCATCGTCCTGCTCCCCCTCCACGTGCATTTGCTCCTGCCCCAGCCTCAGCAGTTTGATGGCATGTTTATAAATAACTCTAGCCCGTTCATACTCCCCCTGCCTCTCCTCAAAGGCAGCAAACCTCGCAAACACTCTAGCCTGATGACTCTCCTCCGGCTCTAACTCCACCAAGGCACTTTCAAACACAGTCCTCGCCAAATCGGCATCCTTGGCCTCAAACTCAGCCCACTTGGCAAACCTCAAAAACGACCTGGAAGACGGATAAGCATTCGCATACCGTCTCATAACCTCCCTCGCCTGATCCCAATGCCCACACCGTCCCTCAAACCTCGCATACGACAAAAAGGCATTATCATCCGGCATCCATTCCATCCACCTCTCAAACACAGTCCGACACTTTGGTACATCCCCCACCATCTCCTCCACATACACATATTTATACCACAAAAAGTCCACCCTGGGCAACAACATCACAGCCCTATCCAACACATTCCTCGCTCGATTCACAAACTCATTCCGTATCTCCAACTCAGCATACCGTAACCATAATTCGGGATTACGTCCATCCACTTCTAAGGCTCGTTCAAACACGCTCCTCGCCCGTTCAAACTCTCGATTGTCTTCTTCAAACCTCGCATACTTGACCCAATTCCCAATATGCTCTCGACGATATCGTATATTATCTTCAAAGTGTTTACGACGATCACGTAGATGGGATTGGTATTCTTCGGCATCGTGGATTTTAACGATTGGGTCTAGGACGTGTTGTTCTTGGCGTTCGGCGGCTTCGCGGAGGATTTGCTCGGCGGAGATTTGGATTGGGGCTGGGGCTCGGTTTTTGACGCGATTTTCGGAGCGTGACGACATGATGTTTGTTTGTGTGGTGATTGATGATGTGATGTGTATGTACAAAGGTAGGGGAGATGAATGAGGGAGAAGAGGGCGAGATGGGAATTGAGAGATATCGCGATACAAAGGTAGAGATGGACGAAGGACATTCTGTTACCTTTTACGTCTCTAGCATCTAAAATCCCTCCCTACTTCATTCAACGAAACGGGAAGTATAAAACTGATGTCTTATTGGTGTAGCTTGCAGACCAATCTTCTCGTCACCTGCCTTGTCTAACAGTCTAACACGAGCACTTCTTCTACAAGACAGAAATTTTTCTGTCTTCTACATGTAACGTGCAACTGTTCGGCAACATCACAGCTGTTAACTCTTTCAATTCTTATACACATATAGTTGATACATCTGTGCCATTAAATCATTGTACTACTACTACACTACACACTTAGTTGTATAGAAATACTTTATTGCAACTTCCCCATCTCTTTCTCCAAAACAATCAACAATGCGGTTGTATCACCTCCTTGGTTGAGCTGCAAAGAGCTTGTTCCTAATATACACGCAAAGACGTCAACATGACTGAATTTTGTTCTTTACATACCTTACTTTCTCTACAGTATGACGTTCTATTGTTCTGTACAACCAACCGAAGTCTGCAGTAAGTATAACGGAGCATACATCTGATGCTACCTGCTACTCGGCATCAATTGATCCATGATGTATGATGTCATCAAATACTAAATGCTACGTCCCCGATGCTACCAAGCTCCATTCTCATCATCGAGGCCTGCACTCAAAGGAAGCGTACGAGAAATGAAGTGGGCAAACGCATCCACTTCATGATCTGGTTCCGACACAGATGGCACCTTTTGAGTCAATTCAATCGGATCGTTGTTATTCAATGTATCGATGAGATTGGATAGAATCGAGGGGCTCCACAATGCATCATTTTGAAGAGAGTCGGCTTCTGCACATTCTTCACTCTCGATAGGCACGATATGGTCCAGACGACTTTCCATCTCTTCTACCGATTGGCATAGATTTAGGTTCGAATCCAAAGTGTCATCAAGTTTCAATTCCGAACAAGTTCCAGCATGCCAAGTTGATCGTCGGGTGGCGATTGCAGGGTCTGTAACGGCCAAGTTCGGAGAAGAATTAGCAGCCGTAGCGACTGCGATGGTTTGAGTGGCAAAAGGACTTGCCATCTGCAAAGAATACATGTACGAATTCTGCGATAGAGAGCGCCTGTAATACGTGTTTAAACCTTGATGCAATAGCCCAACAATCGGGTTGGCGATGTGGTGAATGGCATTGCCTTCGTCGTTATTACCCGGGCCTTTTGCTTGACTGGATACATTTTCTTGAGCTGGAAATGAAGCAGCACCACTTTCACCTAGACCCTTGCCATTCTCCAAGAACCACTTCGGTGCATCAGGCACGTCCATCTCGATTGGTGGCATGTCATAAAACTGCGGTGTCATTTCAACGTCGGCCTTGCCACCATTCACCACATTTCCTTTGATGGGAGTTCTCTTGATAAGAACCAGGTCGGACGGCTTACCACGGAGGAAATGATGGTGGTACCAGCCTCCTAGGTCGGGTCCCATATGAATCCTACCATACGGTACGCAATGTTGACATGTGCTAGGTTAATATCATTGTATTAACAGTGCAAGAACTTCTAACTAAGCTTACCGTCGAAATCCCCACAAGTTCAACTGGCGAAGAAAACTCCTGTACTTGATGTTCTCAAAATGGACAGGGATTACTTTGGAAGCAAAGACGGCTGGATCTCGAATGATGAATGCTCGTCCATGTGGTAGCCAAGCGATGGATGCTGCTGCTGCTTCATCGGAAGATAACCTGGAGTTGCTCAAGGAGGTCACGGAGCACAGAGTTTCCAGGAGTTGGTAGAGCTTGTAAGGGAAGGGGATCGACTTGTTTGACATTGTTATTGTAGTTTCGTCTTGGTCTTGTGTTTACTACCGACGCTGACGCTCTGTGATGCTCATTCTCTTCTCTTCATCCAATCTCATCCCTCTCAAACTAGAGCTTTGTTCCTCTGGAGAGTTCAGTTAGGCAGCGCGCTTCAGTTAGGCAGCGCGCATGCCTCGGGATACTCCGTCTAACAGTGAACAGAAAATTGTCATTTGGGATGCCAATGAAACTTGATCTTGCTTTGAGGCTGAACTTTGAATATCTGTTTTCTAATGCTTTTTTCGAACCAGATCGTCGAAAGTTATGGCCTTGGCCACTTCTTTCTGTGATTTTGACAGTCTGCTTCCGACAATAGCTTGATACTCAAATGTTTGTTCGTCTCTTCATCTCTAGCTTTGCTCACGTGCATTCACCTCAAACCATCTAATTGTCATTAGATACCAACAATGTGTTTGTTGATTTCCACTGAATTCCTACGTAACTCCTACAATTTGTCAGTCGCAAAAGGCATTCTCACAGCAACATTCACGCAAAGAATCGGACCAAAGTCTCTTGCCGCGAGAATCAAGCGTCGTCCGCCTCTCCAAACACGATACTTTACCCACATTTTGGGCAAATTACGGGTACAACATGGGTATCAAACTGGCATCCAACGAGAACTCAAAGATGCTCAAAGTTCCAACTCCAAACTCCAACCTGAACCTCTTCACTTTCACTTTTCACTACATCAACCCCACCAACACACAACAAATGCACTTTTCACCTGTGAACAAAACGGTGTGTCCGCTCGAGTGCGCAGCACTTACTAGTTGTGCCTTAGGACTACCATATGAGCCACAGATTCCTCTGTAGAGAGTAACGAATCTGATCGTGAAGAAGAATCCATTCACTATGCCACTAAGAATCAACTCACCATAGATCACGGCCTCTCTCTCTCCTCATGGAGCAAAAGCTCAGATCGCCAACCTCGTTGGAAACCATGGCCTCGGTTTCGGCCTACACTCTCTCCCCAAAACAAGCAGACCCTGCTGCTGCTACATGGTGGAGCTAGCCACCACACATGCTACTTACCATTGCTTGGTTATTGATGGCAGTCGGCTAGCCAAGCCACCATCTCGCACAAGCTCGGCACCATCCGTCAATCTAAACAGCCACCATCAAAGCCATCTGCATTGACACAGACCACACCCGATGATCAATATATGCCACACAATCACTGTCCATTGTTAGAAATGGCATAGCCATCGCACGCAATGGCTTATTCTCCGACATAATCTCAACTACTCGGCATCTCACAAAATTGCAATGCACACAACACAACATCAGCAGGGTCTGGAAGAGAAGCTTGGGAAGTATGTGCCTTCCTTACGAACGGAACATCTTCAAGAATGTTTACTAGATGCCAAGGCCAAAGGTGATACTGAAAGGGCCAAGGCGATTAGGAGCATGATGACAAGATGAGTCGGCCACAATGTTGCAGCGGCTAAGTTTCACTTTTGCCGGTAATGGAGCGCGTACAGAGTTGAGAGGATGGAGAATGATGGTCTGGTTGTAGAATATACTGTTCAGGAGGAGATAGAGCAGGTGGTGAGAGAAGAAATGCAATATAGCTTCACACTTGCCGCGTCATCACCGCTTTGCAATGGATTGCTAGGAGAGCAACTTGGCTATTTGGCTGACACAGAGGAGGCTCAGAGTATTTTTGAGGCACTTTTGTCGTGCCTGATGGTGTCAGTGATGCGACTGTACTTGTTCTGGAGGAGATTGCAAGGATTGCTGGTATTGTGAGAAAAGGTT
>JALLPI010000125.1:0-32067 GCA_036939935.1 Cyclotella atomus | reverse complement strand
AGAGCTATGTATACTCCTCCCAATATGACGTATCCCTGAGACATGGCTATGACACAGGTATGTTACCGATTGTATGAATATCATTTCTTGACCAATATGCTGTATCGAGATTGGTATTATTGTGCAGCAATTTTGGTCGAAGTGTCAAAGAAGATGCAGAGGCAGAATTTTTTCCGTTCGCTTTGGCAAACGGCTGAATCCTTCGGCAGCTACGCAAAGCCATGCCATCAGCGTTATGTCATTCAGGAGATTCATTTGATTAGGATCGTCAAATCAAGAGGAGTGTAGCGCCAGTAATCTATTACGCTGCCGCTCACTTCCGGATTGATGGGTGACTTTAAGCCTCCCTTTATTTCTGAAACCTTCGTTTTGGTGTCACCATCTTACTTAGTTCATACAAGAACATTTAGAAAGTAACCCAAGCAAGAGTCAAAATCAGCACCATATCAATAATAGCCAATGCCACTACTCATAATAAATGTCGAGCGAACTCAACGTCATTTTTGTTTCCCTTCCCCACTTCGAACAGCATGTTGAAGCAGACCTTCCGGCAATAATCAATCCCTCATGCTTTTCTATTGTTTCTGGCGCTATCTTTATGGCCGTTACCCTTTGGTCTTCCCCTGCCCTTCGTAAACTCAGTAAAGACATTGGTACAGCAGTAACTCAAACATTGCAGATAATGTGCAAGGCGGCCTGGGTACGATGCAGACTGATCTCACAAAAGATGATAGATTATACTATGCCCTCGTTGGGCATGGCATTGGTGGCAGTGTCTCTTGCTCTGTCTCCAACATTACGCCAAGCTTCCGTGATTGCTGCCGGTATTGCAACAGACGCATGCATCATTGCCGCGAAGTATGCATGGGCGTTGTGCAAACGAATCAATCGCATTGTCCATACTTTTTTCGAGAGGCGGCCTCCGCGATCCGGATTTTTCTACTAATGGTAGTGCTGAGCAGTGAGGGTTGACGAGGTTGATTGATAGCATAGCACATCGCTGTGAGACGCCACCTATCCCCATCGCCCCGAGATGGGTGATGATGGGCTGATGGGGCGTTAAGATACAAGATACCTTAATTTCAACAGAGGAATAGGTAATAAAATGTCTTGTGTCCGATTGCTGCTCGTGATGCACAAGATCGCGACAAACCCGTTTTGCGGCGAAGATTCACAGGTTGATAGACAGAGCCGTGACAAAGGTTGACCACCAGCCCTCCAAAGCGAGGATAAGCTCGATTGTCATGTAGACCATAATCTTAATAGTTGTGTCTGTATATTAACGATAATCAAATGAAGCTCGCTTTCGTCGTATCAGCCTTGTTGGCAAACGTTGTAACCGCTGAGAATGCAGAGCCGAAGGCTCGATCTCTGACGTTGGAAGAGTTCGTAGGTATTGCAGCTACTGCAGTCCAAACTGACTTTGAGTGAGTTGATTCAATGGATACGAGTGCATCAATAATATGATGTTCATTCGCCTATTGCTCACAAATCTTTGTACTGGCTCTTCCAAGATACTATGAAGCTGCACATAATCAATCGGCTGCATACTGGGATGCAGCTGTTGCCTACGAATGGTCCAAGAATCTTGCTAGAGAAAATGTTACAGTCGACAGATATCCTTTCATCATTTGCAATGGTGCTGCCAATATGTCAGGATATCAACGAATAAATATGCTTGCTGAAAGGATTCTGATGTTGCATACCAAGAAGAGTGGATTGAGAACTTAACCAGCCTTATACTGAGCTCTGTCTACCCTTCAGAGATTTCGGAAAGTTACTACTTCACATCACAGGCTTATCTTGAGTCTGACTTTACAACTGCCAGTAATCAAACATCCAGATCTCTTTTTTGGAAAGATATTCTTGAACGATTTCAGAAGGATGAGACATGCAATGAAATTTTTGAGAACAGACTCGTTTATTCATTTGTTAGGTTCAATGCGACTGGAGTGGTGGATCATGATGTGGGATGTGTGTTGACTCTTCTTCTTGCAATATCCACGCTCTCTAACGTGTGCGCCGCTGAAGTTGTCAAGAATCCAAAGCCTTTGGATGCAGATTCCCAGTGGACAATGCAGACTGGAACACCGGGCGACACTCCATTCTTTGATGTTAATGTTGGGCTGGATGGCGAAGGTCAGGTTGTGGCTGTGAGTGACACTGGCATCGATCCGGACAATTGTTACTTCTGGGATGTGAACAATGAGCGCAGTGAGGTAAGAACCACACTAAATCATGTCTGCATTTCTTACCTTGTCTGTAGGATGCCCTCCATGTCTCATCTACTTTATCCTTCCCAAAGAAAATTAATCTAGATGCTAGAAAAGTGGTACAGTATATACCATTTGAAAACAATGACGACTATCACCTGGGACACGGGACACATGTTGCCGGTATCATTGCTGGTAAACGAGCGATTGATGGCGAGACTGAAAATAATGGAGCAGCAGATGGGTAAGAAAAAATATAAATGAATGCTTTGAAGGTGCACTTCCAACTCTGATCATAGTCCCTTGACAGGTCTGCACCAGGTGCAAAATTAGCTTTTGCAGATGTCGGAGACAAACTTGGGTTCATTTACATTCCCACCTATGAAGAGCTACTTGCCACTGGCAGTCCATACGCAAAGATTCATTCAATGTCATGGGGTGTTGATATTAACTTGTATACCACCGAAACAAAGATATTTGATGGTGAGCTTTCGATCTGACGCATGATGAGGTTATATGTTGTATTTACTGAAACCCTGTATACTCCACGTACCAAATGATAGACTTTATGTTCGAAAATGACGAGTTTCTCATTGTCGTTGCGGCTGGCAACATTGGAGAAGGAAATGCATATTACACGGTTGGAGAGCCAGGTATGTGTCTACATGTATTACAGCGATGATTGCATTCCTCCAACCATCATCAATTTCTTATAAAATAACTTCCGATAACCGCTAGCTACTGGTAAGAATATCATTGCAGTTGGAAGCCATCATAACGGGGGCGACAGTTCTCCTAATAGATCAGAAGGTATCCAGTATGCATCTGGATTCAGCAGTAGAGGGCCCGTTCGGGACGGACGAATGAAGCCGGATGTATTGGCGCCCGGTCACTACTTGTTGTCGGCGGCATCACTGCCAGATGAGGTAGGTGAATGTGACCCTTCATTCGGCACAGTAGAAGCAGGAAAGACTCAAGATGGGCTGCTCTCGATGGAAGGCACCTCGATGGCAGCCCCTGCATTAGCCGGTGCTGCCGCGATTGTCAGACAGTACTTTAACCAAGGGTTTTATCCCTCAGGGAAGCGAAATGACGGTGATATTATTGACAACCCATCATCCGCTCTCGTCAAAGGTATTCTAATGAATGGAGCACAGTATGTAGATGGCGTAGACAATTTATTTCTTGGCATCACTCCTGTTCAGCCCTATGACGAAACACAAAACTTTGGTCGCATTTCGTTAAAAGACAGTCTCTATGTTGCTGGAAAAACAGATGTGCAGCTGAGGGTATTTGATAGAGAGGTCATTGGAGACCAGGAATCTATAACTTACAGCTTTACGATCGACAGATCACAAGGATGTACAAATCCGAACGTTTCCGTGACATTGATTTGGAATGAGCGCGGTGTAAGCAATTGTGTGCTGAGTGAAGCCAGCTGATTGACGTCATTGCAACTCAAACTTGTCATTGCCATCTATATAGTCAATTCCAGGCTGTATGAAATGTCTACTTAATAACCTTGACCTAACAGTGATGAAAGATGGGGTAGCCTTCTTTCCCAATGGCCTCAACAGACCTGACAATCTCAACAACAACGAACGAATCATTTTGACGGATGTAAATGACGGTGATGAGTTCACAGTTGTAGTCAATGCTAAAAGTCTCAGTGGAAGGAAGCAGACATATTCGCTGATTTCCACTGGATGTTATGGAGGCATTGGCATTGGTGGTGATTTGAAAGAAAGTGAGAAGTTTGTTAATGGAGGATCATCTGTTTCTTCAAATGGAGGCACTGGCGTCAGTACTAAAAACAGCGCCAGCTTACCAAAGCTTTCGGCAATAGGACTTCTCTTTACATCAGTTGGGTGGTTTGCATCATGATCAATAAGGTCATGGGAGCATAAAAGTTGGCATTGGTTTTGGCAGTTTCACTCATGGGTTCTTAGAATGAACGTTTGTCAATAAAAGTAACACTCTTACTTAGCACAACATACAGAGAGAAGTGTTTCGCCTGCTTTTTGCTGAACAGAGTGAAATGTGAGTCTACAGTGTAACTGAAACTGGTGACTGGTGTCACCTGTCATGTCAGGTGTCAGAACTCTCACGAAACGAGAACCCATCCAAGATGATGCACGTCATACGGTCACACTTCATGAAAAAAATCGCAATACACGCAATAGTCTCATAAAAAGAGATGTAGTAGCTTGATCGCTTGTATCCTTCCGCCGCCGTCCTTGTGGGGATTGGTCAGGGCAAGTCCATCCGTCAGCTTGTAGCTCGTATGTGTGGGTTCCTCATCGTGCAGCTTCGAAGCATTGTGTTTTGGGTGTTAAATTTTTCTGGGTGTGTGTGATGTTGATGGCTCCTGTGTGGCTCGTCCAATGCGATTTTCAGATGGATTGGCTCCCTTTGTATCACTATAATGTGGCTCGTGGCCTGATGGCAGTTTGTAGATGAAGTTTTGCATAGATTGGTCTTCCTCTGTAGCATCTGTTCTTCAGTTCGTGCATTTGGTAGTGATGGGGCTTGCTGTGGACATTTGCAGAAGTGAAACCTGTTAGTGTTTGCTTTTCGCAACACCTTGCCCCTTTCTTCACCTCTTTCAAAGGTGTACCTCCAGTTAGATTGACCTTCAAGTGGTGTAAGAGTTTAAGTTAGTTGTTGATGCTAGAGCTACAGGTTTTGGTCATCCTTTGAATGGATAAGGTGAAGCCTTTTGTGATAAGTCGAGATTATTTTCCCAAGAACATCGCCCCGTTTCCGTCTCTGTGTGTTAGAAGCGATCCCGCCTTTGCGGCTCTTGTTCTTTAAGGTCCCTGGTGTTGAGTTTGTTCAGGAGAAAGCCTTCGAGCTGGTTCTGGTTGCAAGTGCCATCGGTCAATGTCTGGGTCCCTTCGGTTGCCTTCGGGTTCCTGTTTCTACACATTCCTTCTTCATGCGCTGGTTACACCTTCCTGTCTTGGCCTTCTTCGATGCCTCTTCCTTTTCTCTCCGATGCCTTCCATGGCTTGTCTTCGTTGTGCCTTCATTGGTTAGATTATATGTCTACGTGTGCAATGCTTTTTGTCTCATTGGTAGTCTACGTGTAGAACATGTACTTCGTTCGTTTGCTATAGAGGTGGAGTTGAGTTGAGGATCAATGGTAAGCCTTGTTACTTGTTAACAATCATCAAATGATGTTATCTGTTTGTCACCATCTAACATATTAACAGTCCCTTGAATTAGGTAGAGAGTCCGTCTGTCCACAGAGGTCTGTATAGCTGTTGCTCTTCGCGAGATGATGTCCTGCAAGGTCTGCTTCGAGTTCGACGTGACAACAAGGTTTCTTCGGGTAGGCTACTCGCACAATATTGGGTCTGATCTGTGGTACTTCTGCAAGGTAGAGGTGTGTCTCTGGTTGGGTATTGAGAACGGTCTTCAGGTATCAATCGTAGGCA
Source organism: Cyclotella atomus (assembly GCA_036939935.1). Lineage (NCBI taxonomy): Eukaryota > Bacillariophyta > Thalassiosirophyceae > Thalassiosirales > Thalassiosiraceae > Cyclotella > Cyclotella atomus. Next base: position 26,414 of record JALLPI010000125.1, on the reverse strand, counting down.
TGCAACAACTGCTCTTGGATCATCGGTTAGAGGGTTTCCATCGAGGTTGTCGGAGCTTCCATCCACCACCCACCACGCGACAATCTTCCAGAGCCGGGGTTCCCTCAAGTTATGTACAGTTCTTTTTGTCCTATTCGGTATTCAAGGTCGCCCATTCAAGATTTGCCCCTCAAGTTCAGTGAGTGTCATTAAAGTGTGCCAGCTCATTCAAGACTTGACGAGTTATTGAGTGCGTAACATCACGCTCAAGATTGTTGGCTCTGGCATCGGGAGTAGGGACCCATTAATTCGATTGCATATTTCTTGTACAAGAGATGTATATTCAGCGATGTAATATTATGTATTGTAAACAAATGATGTTGGTTCATAAACACTTGCTGCACCATTCCTTTATTATACTTGAATTTCTTTAAGACCAAATATCCAACACAAATCTACCTGTTGACTTCATTTGGTTCATGTAAGCAACAGCACCATCCAATTCATTCATCTTGGTGCCCATTAAGGCGGTGATTGCCTCCTGCACATCTCTGCCCATAGCATTGCCATCTCCGCAAACATATACCGATGCCTGTTTCTCCATAATCATTTGAACCACTCGATCGGCGCAGGCCTTGTCTTGCTTCATTAGCGTCTGAACGTACATTTTATCTTCGCCTTCTCGTGAGAATGCAGTGTACAAGTTACTTACAATGCCAGCAGCTTGAAACTCTTTCAACTCCTTCTCGTACAGCCAGTCGTGGTCACTGTAGCGACATCCGAAAAACACATCAATTTCACCTACACTTTGTTTCCTCATGTAGTCTACTGCCAAATTCAATCCTCGAGCATCGCCACAAGTGATGTTAAGTTCCTCGGGATCTAGCTCATAACCTCCTCTCCAGGTTCCCTCAGATGCCATTTCAGCTGCTTCAGTTGATTCGAGTGAGGCGAACTGCGCTTGGCGGTGTGATAAGAATCCAAGGAAGGGAGCAATGCCAGTGCCAGGACCAATAAGAATGAGTGGCGTCGAAAGATTCGGTGGAAGACGAAAGTCGTGCGTTGGCTTGGGAAAGATCTTAACAACGGGGTTGCTAGATGGTGTCTGATTGGCAAGGAATGGCGAACACAAACATTCCAGATAACGAGTTGCCAGTCCTCCTATTCTTCGTTGGCTGCTGCTATCTTCGACAACCAAAGGAGTCAAGTAATCAACCACTGAAAATGCCACCTTCAAACAGTGGTTCGCATCACCATTCTGGCGCTCCTTCAACGGACTGGAGCACACCGAATAATACCTCGGTGGAATGGCAGGCAGGCATCCCAGCAATCCCTCAAGAGTGATACCTTGGCAAGAAGGGAACTCTTTCAATATATCAATCACTGTGCGCCGCTGATCTTCCACGTATTTAGTAAAAAGCTCCTCTTTTCCTGAATCACTGCTGCACAGCAACCTAAGTGACTTCTCCTCCTCTGCATCTGAGGCAAACATACTGAGAAGAAATAAACGTTTCTTCTTCATTACGGAACACAAATCAATGTTGTTTCGAACAGCTTCCTCTACTGTGATGGGTCTATTGGCATCCACTGAAATTTTCTGCGATGGTAGTATGTTGTGATGCTTACGTAGCATCTCCAAGATGAAGTTTGTGGCAGTGGGAGAATTGGGAACAATCAGGCCTACCGAGTCACCTGGTTCATATTCAAGTGTAAAGTCGTCAGGGAGGGATAGAGACATTTCAATCACCCGCTTGCCATTCTTATCATATGTCTTGTCATCTTGAGCCTGAGGCTTATCAATTTGTTTCAACGGAAAAGAATCTTCATACGTCTGCATTGCCTTGACCAATACTTCATCTTCACGCTGAATAGCATCGCCCAACTCACTAACTTTTGTTGCGCACTCCTTGTTTGTATTGGTCAAATACCTAGCACCGATCACGTTGCTTTCATAAGGCCGAGACAAAGTGTAATACACTCCACTGCTGGCAGAAGAAACAGTCATGTTATCAGCTATAGAATCACTGCGAATACGTTTTTGTATCTCTTCTTCATTGATAAGCTCACAAGAAGAGAGAGATGCACCCAAGGAAGGCAATGATGCGTTTTCAACTGTAGGAAGTGCCTCAGATGCAGATAGGTTGAGCAGATTGCGCAGTGTGTTGACTCCATCTGATAAAGTTGTTGGCTGGGAAACACCTGGATTTGTTTCAGATGCTGCTAGATCCTCACTGTCCATCTTCTTTTCTTCAATTGACGAACCGGCTGACTCCAACTTTTGTTTCTCATCAACCTGAGCTGAGCTGCTGGCATTCACATCAGCACAACAGGCCTCTGCCATCTTTTGAACCACAACTTCTGTCCATGGATCAACCACCTCTTCTAGAGTGCCAGTACCTTCATCAGCGCATGCTAGAGGCAATACACGTGTCCCTCCTAGCTCGGCCAGCTTCCTATCAATCAACTACATATAAAAGTTACGCATCCAGCACATAAACATGTAATGTCAAATTAGCAGCAATACAAGATCTCACCTTGCCAGCAGCACAAAACACATCATAATTACTATCCCCCAGCCCAAGCACACTAAACGCCACATGCTCAAACTGCGTCGCCTTCGTCGTCTTGCGTTTAATCCACCGAGTGAATCGATCTGCATTCTCGGGAGCCTCAGCATTACCGGTTGTGGAACAGACGATGATCAATGCGTGTTTCTTGTTGGGCGTTGGGTCGGATTCCCAGGCGGCAAGGCATTTCTTTTTGTAGTTGTTAAGTTCGGTGCAGATTACCTCGGTGAAGGTGGAGACAGTGGCGGCTAGGTCTTTGGCGATGTGCTGGGAGTTGCCGGTGGCCGAGCCGTAGAGAATGTAGAGGGTAGTCATTGCGGAGATGAGAGAGGTGTCGATTGGGAATTGTGTGATGAGCAACAATATGAAGAGTGAGGAGAGGAGATAGGAGAGCAAGAGGTGAGAAAGAAGAGGAAGGAGTGAGGACGACAAAAGTTTATAAATCATAAAGGTGACTGACTTGCTAGGAGCATGAAATTACCTAAATTGGTTCATCTTGAAAAAGGTAATCCCAGAGACACGTTCTTCAAACAAAGCACGTGCCCCACCCCAACCAAAATCTTACGAGCTCGGTCCTCTACGCTCTCTCTAGAGAGAAGAGAGAGGCAATCATCTATCTCAAACCTCTTGCTCTAGAGAGTGCTGAAGTGTCAAATAGGCGTCATACCTCCTTACTATGTACTATGATGTGTAGCTTCTTTGAATTCTCGATCTACCCTCTTCTGGTATTCTCTCTATCTAGGTTCTGCATTAATGCACAACATTTTCATTTGTAAGCTTCCAAAGACTACAGCTCATCATGAAATGATTTACTCTCACAATGATTGCAAGTCAATGGGCACTTATCTCTCATGAAGCCAGGATTCTCTGTACATTGATTTTGATTTGCCCAAAACTGGCAGTGACCACTTATATCTGTACATGATTTGTGTGGACTTTGAATCAAAACACTCCCATCTTCTCTTATGGGAGCAGTTTCTTCATTGTCAGTTTCGACACCAATTTTCCAGGAGCCAAGGCTAGTATTGTTAGTCAACTTCCATCTTCCAGGTGAACCTTCCCATTTGTCGACACGTGCGTCACGTGTCCACCATTTGTGAGTTAGCATTGAATAGTGCACCCACTCAGTGTTTGGCTGTATTGCATACCTGATGTTACCGTGAATCCAATCTATTTCAACTGGATGTTGGTGATTGTTACGGAAGACTACTTTTGCCTCTATCATGGTCCACATCCAATTCTCAAATGATTCGCGAGTACTGCAAGAGTGCATTTGGTTGCTGTTATATTCAAAAGTTTCGCCTAATTCTGTCCCACGTTCTAGGAAAAGAAAGACGGGCTCTGTCATGTCTGATCTAACTTCATCAATATGAAAGTATCTCGTCAAGTCATTGCCCCTATTGAATCTTATAGACACAGTCTGCAGCAAATCTCCCCACCAGACTTGATGCGGATTGTTTCCTGCGAATGGGTACGGGTACAATATCTCATCATCCACAACCTTTTCAATAGTGGGCGTGAAGAAGCAGATCAGCAGGTGTCGTTCCAGTTTGTCATTATCGTCTAACATAATTGTCCGCAGTTGATCCAGGCTGATAACATGAAGTACCCTAGATTGAGCTTGTTTGACTTCAAATGAATTTCTTAGGTAATCCGCTCGGCTGTGTGGAGCGCCTTGATTGAAGAAATTCCACTGAAACGACCATGAATTCGGATGTTGTCTCTCTGCTCCTGATGATGTCCCTCCTCCGTTATCATACCGCCGTCTACTGTTTGCATCACTCAGCACTTCAAATGCATGTAACACTTTCTGAAATACCTGAGCTGCCTCTTTGGGCGATACATCTTTATTCTTATCTGGGAGTGTGTCCAGTGCCTTGCGACGGTGTGCCGTCTTGATTTATTTTGTGGATGCAGTCTTCTTTACACCTAATAGAACATAGAGATCATCCGAACTTGAATAGACAGATAGGGTGAGACAAAATAGAAATAGCAGTGCCATCATAACATGAAATCGTGTGAGAGCTGCATGCTGCATGCCGCTGTATGCTGCATCAGGAAAAGAGAGAGAGAGAGGAGAGAGGAAGGATGAAGTTGAGTGGCATAAAGGTATTTTACATTTGACACGTATTTTGAACACGCGTCTCTCCATTTTACCATTGTGTTGTGATGATGTGAAAAGAGAAAAAAGGGAGAGAGAGAGAAGAGCCGAGTTTCATCTCTGCTTTCATCTGGAGTACCAAACAATACAACTTCATCGTAACACGGATGGCACTCGCAGTGTCTAACTCTTTGCTCTTGCGTGGCAATCGTACTCGTCGGTCTCGCCAGCCTCTTATCGATGAGGGCGCTGCCATGGAGGGATGACAGGCATGGAGAGAGCGATTCTAAGTGCTATGACCTGATGTTACTTTCGCCCACATACTAACTGGACGTGAATGCAGTGGCTGAATCTCAGGATAAATGGTCAATGACAGGGGGTTGAGTCACAGGGGAAGTGGCATGTAAGTATGTGTGTGTGTAGTTAACAGTTAGTAGAAGGGCTTATATATAGACAATTCTTTAATTGATACATAGAATTATGTCAATCCAAACAACTACTTCAGATGAGCATAGCCAAACTTGTTCTGCCCATAGTCATAGATAGTGTAAATTTTGCGCAAGAAAGTATCTCCAACTAGCCAAGCATCGTAACCGGCAGGAATTGGCATAGATGATTCGCCTACGAACTTGTTCATCTGATCAATGACTGCATCGGCGAGTTCCTCATCTAGAGTGGTAACTTCATCCATGTTTGCAGCTCCAAAATTCATCGTAGCAACGCTAAAAAAACAGTATTGTCCAGAGTCATCCTTGATGACGAGATCTGAGCCATGAACAGTCACTTTACTTTCACCAATGGTGAATTCTAGATCAGGAATCTTAGTTCCACAGTCCACAACATACAACCCTACTTGCGGTACGAACATAGCTCCTAAACTATTAGTCATCTTTTGCACTACGTCTGCCGGTGCGTAGATCAGCGACGTGCCAGTGTCCATGATCCCTGCTGTCTTTTCTTTACTCATCTCTTGATCTCCAAACTTGACGCCATCCAATGAAACAGTCTGAATGAGCATGAAGAAGCACTTAGTATGCATTACATAAGTAAAAGTATAAGTCAATGATTTGGCTGGACAAAAACTTACCCAATAAGCAGGTTCAATGACATCAACCCAAGTTATGTCTCCATCAATCCTATCCTCATCGTAGCCACCAATTGTTAGTTCTCCTGGAGCATTCTGAGGCGTAATAAGTATGACATCAGTATTATGGTTACGCATCAAACAGTACACGCATTAGCACTTACGTCTCCAAGAAAGAAACCAAACTGAGGATGGTCAACTTTCTTTTGATCTACCAGGTTCTTGAGCACTGTGGGAATGCCAGGGTCTTGGCTCAACACTGGAAAAGCCAGACCTAAGATACCATCGAATAGAGCAACATCGTCTGAAAAAGATGTACCAAGCTATGTAAGCGCTGCCAAGTACAGAGAAGGCATGACTTCAAAGAGTGAAATAACTTACATACTTCTCCAAGACCCTCGGTGCTCTCAACCTGAGCAAACGTCTGTCCTTCTATAACGTAATCATCGGCAATCCTGACCGTATCAGTAGAATACTTGCCTTCAACTGGTCCTGATCCATATTGAATAGAAAACTGAGTCTTGCCGCCCTCAGTGACATCTGCAAATGTCGACGATTTGGATGAGTCATATGCCTTCTTCTTGTCGCAGTTGAATGAATTGCTTTGGCACGATGAATCGGGTACCCAAAAGTCAGCCGATCCTGTATCAAATACCACGAGAAACTTTTGCTCTGGGGTACCTATCGATACTTCTCCATAATATTGGGCATTTTTGAGATCACGAATGATTATGTTTTCTCCTTTGGATTTGTCATCTCCTCTTAGAAGTTTGCGTGAAGTGGATGTTGCCTTGTTGAATGATCTTTGGATGACGCGAGGAGGAGTGTGTGATGCTAAGAGATTGGTTACAAACTGTTCTCTAGGAACGTTTGAGATTGGCACCTTCAGGACGCCACAGATGACGCTTGGTGTAGCTCCTAGGAACGCAAGGATAGTTGTTTTGCTGAACATTGTTTCTTTGTGTTTGTGCTCCCTTCGTTTGTCTTCTATTGATACTGTTGTTGCAAGTGTAAGAAGTTGTTGTTGCTCGAGCGAGAGCACGAAGCTAGCAAGACACGAAGACGGTAATGACATTAAGAAATAGGGTATAACACACGAGTAAATGTGTGGGGGGCTAGAGAAAAAGGGGCGCCGGTGTCAGCCCATAAAAAGAGTCAAACGTCAAAATTAGATCAGCCATCACACCGACCTTTGACTCTCTACATCCACACATCCCCTGCCGCCCGTGGCAGCCGCCTTTGGTGCTCTGCTGTATCAATTGATGTAAAATGCGGCAATTGCTCGCGTTTATTATGATCTCAACTTCGTCAGCTTTACTATTACAACGCACTATCATCCGCAGTAGGGCAATTGCTCGTGCACAATCCATCAACCACATTCAACGATATTACGGCACTTCAATCTTGTGTAGTCGGGAATTGCGGCGCACTGTAACATATGAACGTATTCGTAGACATAGCGAAATGAAATTCACATCAATGTCGTCTTCAAACCTAGCAGAAGACGGAGAAGCAGTGCACTCTCGCAAGAAAGCCAAAATAGTCCCTAAAGATGAGTCCGGTGATGAGAAGGAGGAGGACTCCTCGTTGCCTGAGGAACAAACAGAAGAAGACTATCTCAATTCACTACCAAAAGGTCTCAGTAAAGGTTATCATATCATTTCTCATGCAACAGTCCCATCCACGGGTTTTTCCATGGAGCAGCTTCGTAAAAAGTTGGAATCCGATGAGATAAATCGACTGGAAATGACAGAAACTAACGTCCCTGTGCCGGTGGCGTTGATGATTCTATTTCCAAAAGAGTTTGGTACATTGACTAGATCACGAAAAGAATGTCGCAGAAAGAAGATTCTTGTCCTGCGAGGATCGAAGGATGGGAATGTAAGCAATGGCGGAAAAATCCATTTTCATCATGATAGAATGATCATTGGCAGAGTTGGTGAAAGAGTGTAAGTCTCGCTAGTGAAATGGTGGTGTCTTGGTTTCAATTGCTCACAATGCTCTTTTGTCTATCATAATTATTGTACTATTATAACTGATTCAGTTTGGCTGGAGATACCATTGCAATCCAAGCGCGAACTGCAAATGGAGGTTACGAGGAGTCGAGGAAACATCATAAAGATCCTCCATTTCATCTACCCGTAGTATATCAAGACGATCATATTGCTGTGGTCAATAAACCAGAGGTATTGTGTCATTTGTTTGTTATCGCAAGTGGCTGAAAATTTCTATATCTAACTAAAAGCTCATCTATCTAGGGAGTTGTGGTCTTTGGTCCGAAGAAAGGAGGATATGGGCGAAATACTGTGAAGGCAACTCTGCCTTATGTACTGGACCCTCCAAAGGTTGGTAAGTCTTTGCTATATGTTACAATAGTATTCTTTTGGTTTTTGTTGTAATACATTACCTATACATCGCTGATTTTTTGACACAGGTACTCTGTCGGTACTATGGAATCCTATGCCGGTTCATCGCATCGATAAAGCAACAAGTGGACTGCTGCTTGTAGCCAAGACAAAGCCTGCAATGGTACATCTATCAAATCAGTTTAGAGATCGAAAAGTAAAAAAGACATGTACGTGGCAATGATAAATGAGAATTCGATGTGTTAACTCAACTTAATGCTAATGCATGCACTGACAACTTGCTTCACTTGAAGACACTGCGATTGTTAATGGAATACCACCAGAACCAAAAGAAATGTTCATAACTTCAGCAGCAGCAAAAGCACTTGGAGTATGTATTGAAAATTCGAGCTGTACAAACAATATAGAGCCCATGTGGCAACTGATCGATGATGAGCTTGAAGAACAGTCTGCAGTAACCATCTGGCGAACTGTGAGTACAGCTCCACTGGAAACTGCAATGAATAGTACCGTCTCGATGGTTGAGTTGAAACCAAAGACGGGAAGATTTCATCAGCTGAGAAGACATATGGTAAGTAATTTGATGGATCAATATGTTTATTTGTATTCGGGGGTATGTATTTATAATCACTCGCAACAACATAGGCTTGGATATGTAAATGTCCAATCATCGGGGACAGTTCCTATGATGGTGCAGGCAAAGCAATAGAGCTACGAAAAGACGGGATGTTTCTGTGTTCAAACAAGGTCACTCTAGAGCATCCATTTTACAGCACAATAGATGGGACGTCGAAGTTCAATACTAATCAAAGTCTGAGTTCAAGTTGTGATAGAGTTAGCCTCACTCAAGATGATGGTACTGTTTTCGTCAATGTTGAGATTAGTTTGCCACAAAAGTTCAGAAGCATGATGAGATTCACTGAAACTAAAACATAGAATAGAGATCATGTTGTCGTAACAACTAGCTAGCAAATATTACTTTACAAACTTTGGACTCTACTTGGTACAAATTCTCGTGCATTGGGATCGAGGTATGGATCGCGTAGCATCTCATCAATAGGATTGGCATTTGCTTCTTCTACTTCTGAGTGCTCTCGTTGCTTGGCTATGTCTTGTCTCAGATCTTTTTCTTCAAATTGTTTTTGAGTGTAAAAAGCTTCTGCGCTTTGGGGCAAGTCGTTAGCTGTGTGCATTATATCCCAAATGCTTGTCGGAGCAAGTGGGTACATTGACCAATCTTGTGCCGCCTGTTGTAAATTACTGGCGATGTGTTTGATGTTGCTGATGTAAGTCTGAGCTTCCTCTGCTGTGCTAAGATACCAAGTGCTCAAATTGGTGGCGTCTCCCTGGGCCTCGGTTCTGCATCGTTGGATGATAATATTCATCAAGTCTATACTGATCATGAGCCTCGCGATAACAGTGCATATTCTATCAAGAGATTGAGTGTACTTGTAACAGCTGTCAGCATGGAATGGGGTTTGAACATGAAAAGCGAGAGTTTCTCCCATGTCGAAATGATATCCAAATTCGTTATTGAAGTTCATCCGGTTGAACTCTTGTGTGAAGTCGCGAAATGAAATGCCACAGTACTTTCCAGTCTTGATGTATTGCTGATACCTTACCGCCGGAATTGGATCTTGAGCGAAAAATATTCCACAGCAAGAGCATTCAATACTATCAGTGACGCTGTTGGAGAGTAGAGCCTGACTAATATAGTCAGTTCTATTGCGAATGAGCTGTTTGTCTTGAAGCAAATTGGGAATATCGTGAAGGATATCTTGCATGACTTGTGAATTTTCGAAATTGTCCCTAGGGCCATTGTCCATAGCTTTTCTTTTGGCTTGTACCATCCCAAAGAAGCGTTGTAGTGTAGCTTTCAAATGCTTAAAGCTACAAATAGCTGCGGCAACTTGAATTTGATCCAGGGGTCTACGTACTAACTTGGAGATTTTGCGGTAGGCATCAGCCTCGCTTGACTTCTTTTCTTGAGCTTCTTCTTGGTTGGTTTGGGAAGCTATAGCTTCGAGAAAACTTATGCTGTGTGACCAGTTGGTAAACATCGTATTGTCTGCATCAAACGGCACACTCTCCAAAAACGAAAAGGTTTATTGGGTGACCTGCTCCTGTCGTACTTTCACTTCTGTCGTGCTGCGTTGTTTCAAGTTGCAAAGAATGAACTCGTCGTTGTTCAAAAGGCTTTCGAGCACATTGAATACATCATAGAACGACTCGGGAGTCTTGGTCGGAATGTTGGCAGTGTTGATGTATGAAGGAAATAATCGATGTGTAAAGATCCTCTAAAGTTCTTCGACTAATTTTCTGATGTAGCCCTGTAGAGGAATAGAAGGCAGCGTATTGTTGCCTCTATATTGCCATATATTCATGTCCGTCCCTTGTAAAGAGAATTTTACGGCATTACAGCAAAGAAATATACTCAATGTCAGCGCCTTTGTGAAGGTTCCTACATCTTTAGACTTCTCTTCGTGTAATAGATTGTTGCTCGACATGAGTTCTGCGCTCTTTTCGATGTGATCTAAAGCGCTTTGAAAGACTTCATCGAAGTATTTATCGCGGGGCTCCGAAACCCTAAACAATTTGTTGGTGTGAGTAAAGTGCTAGACCGAGAGAAGGTATATAACATATTCATATGTGCTCACCTGCAATGATGGAAGCCCGGTCACTCAAGTAAGCAAGGCATCGTGATATGACTTGGGGATGAGAATCTGAGGTGCGTTTGTTTCGCTGTATCGGAGAGATAGAGCAGCAAAACTTGCCAAGCAGTTGACTTCAAGCAACTCTAGCTGGTCCCATTTATCCAGATGTATATTACTAAGTGAAGTTTTGATGATTCGCTCGAACACGGAGATGGAGTTCATTACTGGCAAAAAGTATGTGAGAAATAGTATTGGGAGCAAATATCAAATTCAACTATCTTACCATCACCCTCTGCAGTTTCAGTTGCCCACAACCAAAGCCGCGGAAAAATTTGGCCCTTATTATTGATACAGTAAGGCAACTTCCTCCGTCTAGCATCAAACGTCTCCGAGCGCTTTTCTATTCTGTTCATCTCAATATCCAGCATTGCACAGGCATGCTGCTTTCCCTTGCACAAACTAAGCACACGGTGGTATTTCATGGCGTGCCTAATATCTTCACGCTTCTCGCGGATTTGCTTCTTGAAGAAGCTATCCTTTGATGCCATATATAAAAAGTCAATAGTTTGCTGTCGTGTGACTAAATCGTCCTCCTCGTTAGCGTCAACTTCGTTATCTTCCACGATAATTGTTGCTTGACTTTCACTACATAGAATGCCAGTGAGCTCGACGAAAAGCCCGACGAAAAGCCTTTCTTATACATAATTGCGTGCTTTGCTGTAAGCTGGACATCGTGTCGTGCCACAATATCAGAAGTGCCGCAGCCTTCTTTGCGAGATACGTAGAGAGGATGAGATGGATTGCGCCACGATCTACAGATACCTTGAAGCCTTGCTTGTCAGCGCCAATAGAGATTGGAAGCTTGCATTTCAAGTCATGCAGAACCTCTAGCAATCTCAAGTTGATAAGTGGTCTCGTTTCAACATTGTTTGGGTCAAATTGCTTTGGTTCTGGGTCGAAAAATGCCTCTGCTTGTATCACGGCTAAGTTCTCTCCGGGGGTGCGCTTGTTTTTATGAAAAGCAGCAGTGAGCTGGTTTAAGTTCCTCACTAACTCGCGTAAAAAGTTGAGACGTTCCATCGCATTCTTGCCTGGCAGATTTTCTAGGACATTATGTTTCGGGGTCAACTTGCATGCAGCTTCGAGGGCCCGAACACGCCATAATATAGATGATCCAGAAAGTGGTGCATTTGGTTTCAGAGATGAAACGCGTGATTGACCGAGACTGGCGACTATCTTGAACGAGCCGGTAATATTGTCGTGAAAAAGATGTTTAGATAGGAGCAATGCACACTTGTCGTTTTCTGAAACAATCTTGTTTGGGTCAATGAATGAAAAAAGTAGATCCACTTCGTTTCTGGATAACCCTTTGCACATTGTAATCAGCTCGAGATTTCTTATACGCAATGCTGCAGCTTTCCCCAAGTGCATTTTGCTCTGTGCCTCATTTGCGTGTGATGAAAGAGATGTGTGTCGAGATGTGGCCTCCAACAGGTATCCTCTGTCTTCTAAAATAGACGCCGCTTCCTCAAATTTGCCCTCGTTTTCTAGCTCTGATACAAGCATGTGAGTGAGGTTAGCTGCTGATCTGCGTGGTTCCGTTTGGCTTTCTTTCTTAGAAAAGAAATGGTGATTACCCCATGGCCTCTGCGAGAGAATGTACTGAAGATCGTCTTGGTCTTGGACTGTCACCAAGAATTGTATGCGATCGGACTTATTCAGGAGCGCGAGAGCTGCAGAAAACCCATCCTGATCCACTTTATGCAACGAACGACATCCTATTTTTGCAGCAATGGCAACTGCATTTCTCAGGGGTTTGCACTCATCAACATCACCTTGATAATCTTGTTGAAACGAGGTGATTGGATCTCTATTAATCTCTGGATTGCCAGTACAAATTTCATTAAGCCGTTGGAACGTAACTCCTGTTTGGAGTGGGAAGTTTCTTGCAGTCAAAACTTTACTAGAATCTTCGTATTCTTTGGCGCAACAGAGATTCCTAAAGCTGTCAATTGCTAAACTGGATGATTGAACCGAGCCGGCCGAGCATCTTAAAAATAGTTTGCTAGCATATGAAAAGTACTTAGCCTCGTGAATAGATGGAGCGAGATGTAGCATTGTATCTTTTTTGATCTCGGCTTGACGTTTTGCATAGCAAATTCTTGCGTACAGTTCAAACATGTTGGCGGATTCTAGGTCGTGTTCACCTGTTCGAAGTAAACATAGTGCGGCCTTGTTGAGAAAGCCAATGTCTGACAGAAAAATGGTTCAGATGATAAAGTAAGCAGCAATCACTGACGCCAACAATGCCACGCACCTCTTGCCTCTAGGAGTTGACTGGTTATTCTGTAAAGTTTTTGTTTCATTTCGCGACTGTGCTTCCCTCTTCTTCTCGTCCCTTCTTGATCATCGATCTCCGTGTATGATAGATAGGCCAGCGCAAAGTCACTACGTTTCATATCCGCTGCTTTCTCGAAGCATTTTGCAGCAAGTCTTAAACATCCCTTTAGTCGTTCTCCCTCGGCATTCTGCAAGTAATATTCCCCCCTATTTTTCCAATCTTCGACGGTATTCAGCGCCCCAAACACTTTTACACTATCCAAGCCCTCTTTGGTGTCTTTGTTCACCATCTCAACAACGCAACGTCGTGAAAAGTAGTTGAACATTGGGCGACTTTGCTCGACATTCGTCTCGGCAATGAAGACATTTACACGGGCTCTAGTAATAGCAGTGTCTGGTAGAACATTACAAGTGAGAGATATGGCAGTTTCCAATGAATGGTGCAATCGTAAAAAAACACTCACAGAGTTGCTTGAGTTCCGTTTCCAGTATCTTGTGCTTGTCGCCATCAAAATCAAGGTGACGGGTGTCACTTAACAGCTCACTGTTCCAATCATATTGTTGTATTCCTGAAGAAGTCACAGTTGCATCGGCGTAATACGCATCAATGTCTTCCTGTGAGTAGTTAGCCACGACTCTCCAAATGTCACCGGCAGCCGAGTCTGAAAAGAAGTTGTACAGCAAGACGTCATCAAATTCTAGTCCCTTGGACTCTTGAACCTAAGTGCAATAGATCATTGGTGAGGGACAAGCTCAGCAAAGCACGATATTGTCTTGTCAAATCTTACTGTCATGACCCAGTCTCGGTCAACTCCGAATTCATCGGGTAAGTTCCGTTTGGCTTCCTCGTTGCGTACTATCACAACTTGGTGGGCTCCAAATTCAATACGCGAAGTCTCTCGTTTGGCTCCTTCAAGCATCAAAACTAAGTCCTCTGTAGAGGCAATCTCTAAAACAGTTGGTTTTGGTCCCTCAAACTAATGATTAGTTCAGTGGAATATCAGACCAGATCAATAACAACAAACGAAACGAAACCACCAACCCTAAATCCGGCGGAAGTTTGTCCAGACTACTGCTAAAGAAGAAGTACAATAGCTCCACCACACATGCTGCCAAACGCAAGACACCAGCATGCGATCTGTAATTGTGAGTGAGTTGCAAGAGCTCCGGCTCGATGCCTCCAAAATGATGGTAAAATATCTGTCTGACATCAGTGAATCGAAAGTCAACGCCAACTGCAATTGATTGGGCTGTGTCGCCGGCAAGAAATAAAGCGTTGGGGTTTGTGCACAGCTTAGTGAGTATAAAAATCTCAGCTTGCTTCCAGTCTTGGATTTCACTGATAGAATCGGGCATCTTAGTGAGTCTGGCGAGGAAAACTCAGCTGCATACTGTAATAAATTACTCAACAAAAATGGAATCAATCGGGAACAATGTGTCGTCTCCAGTATTCTTTACGCCGTTGGAAGTCAGCAATTCAATCCTGCCAGCAATATTGTACACCAGATCGCATTCATCATAATAGTACAGTTCTTTCTTAAGCTTCTCATAGCTAGTGAAAAGAGTATAAACCTCTCTGCGTTGAGTTTCATCCATTCTAGATTGCTTACGAGCTGACAAGCAGCATAGAAATAGATAAGAACGGAGTTGTAAAAAGAAGTATAAACACACTCAGTACTCACGCAATGCCAAGTACTCTTTCATGCTCAAGAATCTGTTCTTTGGTTCCTCGCGATCTTCTAGCTCTATGTGAAGAGCCATAACTGACCCTTTTATGAAAGATTGAATCTCTGTCCAAACAAGTACAGCATCGAGTTGAGAACCAGATCCACTCTCAATCTTTCGCCACAGTTTACGAAATGAAACGAATGTCATTTCTTGTCTTGCGAAAGGTTAGACTTTGATGAATACTGCTCTTGTGAAAGAAAGGCATCGATGCCAGAGCTGACTGTATCTTTTTCCTTGCGATTGTCTCGCCTTTGTTCGCGCTCGTATTCCGTGAAAAATGGCTCGCCTGGGAGTTGTTCATCTAAAAGGACTAGCCAATCCTGAGAAGTCATGAATTTGGGGGTGTTCGACTTCTCATCTGGCAAACTTGGGGACGCACTATTTTCGGAACGCTTTCGCCATGCCAATCCCATGTTAGTGAATGACCTCTTCACTTTGCTGCATAAAACACTGTTCTTTGTCAAAAACACCTGACGTTGCTGTTGACAATCATCACCTGATCCTACCCAATGAGCCCACATCCTAAAGACCAGACAAGTCGTCTTTCCCGTGCCACTGTGGATTGTGTGTTCAGTGCAATTGTTAATTCAGATGAAATCATTATCGACATGAGTTTGAACATGAACATACCTGCGTCCCATCAAAAGAATGGATTTTTGAGGGTTGGACTGGTGATGAATGATTGTATGCTCCTTTGGCCCAGGTGTGAATGGAAGATCCATGTTATCATCTTGACCATCCAGGAGCATCTTCACTGCGGATTTGTTAAGCTCGTAGAACTTCAATAGTGTGAACTGCCGTGGGTCCTCGCTTGCTGGATGAAAGTGGCTTGATTTGTCATTGTTTATTTTCTGAGATTTGTTGATACACATTTCTTGAGTCATTGGAAAGACTCGAGGGATTTTAATGCCTTCGTCTCGGGTTTTGGATGTGGCGGCATTTGATTTGTCAATCTCAGCATATAGTGCACATTCTTCTCCTCGTTGATGTGACTTTTCTATGCGCTCGATAGTCTGAATTATTGCCCTTGATAGATTATCATGGTCAAGTACCTGTGTTGTTGGTGCATGATGTAAGAGGTATGTCGGTTCATTTAAAGCGCCCAACGTCGAGACTTACAATGTCCCATACACGAATAACTCTGTAAGGGGCGTGGGCATTTCCAGTGGATGAGATTATATGCAGTGACATGTAGATACATTCAAAGTCAAGACTTACTGTTCACAAAAATTTTGAGTTAAGCTGCTCCTACGAGGCGAAAAGGCAAGTGCAGATAGATGGAGGCGTACCCGTGCAAATCGAGGGCAAAGTTGCTGCTTTCCTCTCTACAATGCTTTTCAATCTAGGCGTCCTACAAATCCAGACTTCGCAAAACTCTTACTTGAAAATGGAGCTGACCCGAACATGGTAGATATGTATGGGCAAACTTCGTTGATGTGTTGCATTCCACATTCTCTTGGAGCTGGGCTTAAGGTTTTGAAGTATGATGGGTTTAGACAACCGATTAACGTTAATCACAGACGCTGCGACGGTGTTACGGTGCTCGACCTCGTAGAATCGGCAAACGAAAACAATGACAGCAGCAGCCAATCCTCAGAGGTTCAATGCAATGAATTTAATGTTACATTATGTTTGATCTCTATCCTCTTTCCACAATTTATCTAAGCTGAAGCCTTTCACTTCATTGTTACCTTTGCTCTTCTTAACAATCTTTTCTCTTGCGGTTTCATCTTGATCTGCTTCATAGATCATATTATACCGCGTACAATCAAAGGTCACTTTCATCGCCTCAAGAACACTGTATGAATAGCTCCCTTCAGTTGGGTGATATTCCCAATTCCCATTATCAATATTCTTTCGACCTAAAATCGAGCTGAACCAACAATATAAAGTTTGCAGAGTACTATTCTTTGAAGAATAGCTCTGGCAATTCCTCAACAACAATACCCCATCTTTTATAACAACGTGGTTGTTTGTTTCGTCAGATGCAAACTTATGTAGAACATGCGTATGCTTCCAGAATGTCCGCTGTTCAGTCTTTGGAGCCCAGCGACGCATCAACAAGATTTGGAGTTCTATTCCGATCATCTCCAACTCGCCATCGTCACCACAAAACTCGAGCTCACAAAATGGATTTACAGCAGAGTTCTCACTCTCCAAGACGTCATTGAGGACTTCTACGATGTTGCATATAGCCTCAGTGGTATTCTTCGCCTTGATTACTGCAGTCGCGAGGTCAACCCGGCCGGCAAGATGCACAATCGAGTCAAATTCCCTTTGGCGTTGTGTCGGTGATGTAATGATGCTGTCTTGAAGGATATCGGACTTCCATGCAGTGTTGCGAGGTCGCTTGGGAAGAGATCTTGCAGTACTAGTGTCACTTTCAGTCGCACTAGAATCACTTGGGGAGGAATGCGAGTCACTTGTGGAGTCATTCGTGCTCGAATCATTTGGACTGATTGGCACACAATTGGACTCAGCATCGGCTTCGAACCGAACGAGTCCTGCCAAGGCTCCGTGATGTGGTGTAGGAGACTGGGCGATCTATACACACTTCTTTGTATTGAAGGAAGTGGAAATAAGAGGAATGGTCCAGCAAGTCTCTTCTATAACTACATGAAGGATTACTTTGTCCGCCAACCGAGATTCAAAGCGACTCGGGTAGAAGTCACTGGAAAGGTAAGCAATCGTTATACTGATAATACCGTGGCCAAGATCTACCACCCTCTTCTACAGCCTGGTAACGGCCTTAGCGACTATGCTCGATTGGTATGGTCGAGTAGTAAACGCTTAGCTCTTGAGAGAGCCGAGGCCCAACGTCGTGCCCAGCGTCGTCGTGCCCAGCGTCGTCGTGCCCAGCGTCGTTGTGCACGTCGCTAAAACTAGTTAGCTTACAGAGATTGTCTTGTTTCCATTACTTGATAACGCTAGCTAGTTAATCGTTAATTTCTCAATTTTAGTTTCATACAGTCTCAATTTCTTGCAATTTCCAGCCAATGGCTTACAAAGAACATCTATTGTTCATTGATAAGTGTGAGAAAAGCTTCACCAGTACTCTATAGAATAGTTCGATGAACTTACATGGCCATCTACCAGTTGAGAGCATGGTCGGGTGACGTATGACTCGTTCGCAAAGTGCTCTGTCTCGTTTGACATGTTTCTTAAACCACTTTGTTTGATGTAGTTACATTGTGCAGTTAGGTAGGTGATACTCATATGCACGTCAAATGATAAAACAGAGGCTTCCATACCTTGTGAGCATTTTCAGTAATGTCGATCGTCCATGTGTCTGAAGTGTCGTCCCACCGTTCAAGATCTATCCCAGCCTCGACTTCTTCCAAATTGTCTTCCGAAACGTCAGGCTTCGAAAGCGCCTGACTAACTTCTTCCACCGTGAGAGCAAGATCAATTTTTTTGGTGTGAAAGACGTGAGCATTTGACAATGAGTTCACTCTCCACTTGCTCAATGTTGTTGTTATATAGTCCCTTTGTATGCACCTCCTTGAGAAGGGTCTCTAATAAATTCGAGTACCACTGAAGAGCCGAGTTAATTGATTGTCTTGCATTGGTAAAATCATCTAAAGAAGCAACATCATTCGATCCTTGATCTTCCTCTTTTGACACCGATGGCTCGATATCTTCTTGCACTACAGCTGGTTCGGCTTTCGCAGGCGATTCCTCCTTCGAGTTTGTATCTTGAGTGGGTTTTTGACTTCTGGGCTTGTTTGAGGAAGTCTGTTTTAGTTGTTCGAGAAGTTCTTTCTTCACATGCCTGTTTGGATACTTCGATAAGGTCGTTTTCCGTGTCAATGCTGACATTAGACTTGTTCACAGCTTCTTGGACTAGCCCATAGTCTGATTCCGACTCGATAGCAGCGGAAGCCTTACTGGCACAATCTAACATCATAAGGGTGGATAATTATGTTAGAATTGAATAAAATCTATTCCTTGGGACATCAATTACTCACAATCATTTTGCTGTTTGGTCTTCTTATTGCTCTTTTTCTTCTTCTTTTGGCTTGATTGCCTGGGTGCACTGGTTTCTATTTTGGAGAGAGCCACAGCTTCGTCAAAATACACACTGGGGGTGATTGCGACGTCGACAAACATCATCTGCCCATTGAGTGGACCGCTCCAAGTCGAAAAGCTCTTGTCAGGTGTTGAAAACAACGCAGATGGAACTGAGAGGAGCGATGTGATATCATGCGGAATATGAGTTGCAGCAAGGAGAGGAAGAAAGCGAATCTCTTCGTTGTTTATCTTGGGCTCTCTTGCCACTGTCAGTAGCTGAAGTCCTTGTTCACGGGATACAAAGAGAACCTGCCTCTCTGACGATGATGTGTTGAAATCTTCCTTGTATTGAAGTCCAATGCCTTTCTGCTCGAGACTCTCTTTTGTATGTTGTGACAAGGACTGTATCAGTACCACTGTGTCTTTGGCGCATCGTTCCCAAACAGGATATCCGTGCCTCGTTCGACCTTTCATTGGATTGTACACACCCATCAACGAATGAACCGTTGGTGGTATGTATTTACGGTGATCAGCGTGGAGAACTAATTGTCTGTCCCAAGCAGAATAATCAGGCGCTTGTTGAGGATCAGCTTGAATTGGCCCAGAGATAGTTGAAAAGGGGAAGAACGCAGGAGGAGGCCTTCGTCCCTTCATTACAACGTCAGGCTTAGTGTCGGTTGGCTGGGCTGTATTGTTCTTGACATGACCAACCTGACGACACAGTTTCTTGTGGTTTCGATAGTCTTTTTTCTGGCATTCAACACTTTGCACAAAATAAAGCAGCATTGCGGTGAGAAAGATCAGCATAAAGAGTTGTGTAGACTATTGGACGAACCTGCAGTAACCAACCATTACACCGAGTGCACTTCTTAATTGTTACATCTTTCTTCACCCTAGGTTTGGAAGATTCCTAAAGAATAAAGAGAAAGGGTAGTGTAGGATGTTCTTGAGTAAAGAAAAAGGGGCTGCAATTGCACTCACCTTACTAGTATTCTTGCGCCGGTTCGCTCTAGAGGGTAGTATAGAATCATATGCGTCATCGTCACTGTCTGAATCATGCACGGATCGGCCACAGAAGTTGCATTCTGTGAATTCTGTGGTGCCTTCTGTGGTGCTTGTTGGTTGACAACTGGATGAAGGATTGCCTTTGATTGGTTGTGACCTCGTACCATTGTCATTACTTCTGCACTGCGGAGCGGGTTTGGCGGTCACGTCTTGTACTAACTTGGCAATCGTGGACTGTAACGAAGTAGAATCATCCATCAGGTTCAGCAATTGTGCGGTTTGGTAAGATTTGAACAAGCTATCCGTGCTTTTGTAAGCCATGCCATGATCCTTTACTGATTGAAATACAAGTCGACTGAGACGCTCAGCGATCATCATTTTCTGTTGTTCTAGGGAGGCTAGCTCGATAACCTTCCGTACTCTCCTTGTCAATTTCATTGATTGAAACTCTTGCAGTGCCTGAGCACATCTGGCTTTGAAAGTCTGTGTATTCGTGAACAGAACTTTAATCTCTGGTACATTCATCTCCATCAACATAAGTGATACTTACCAAGACAGCTCCGACTGAAGAACGTCCACTTTGGGGTAAAGATGTTCAAATAAGATATCTCTTAACCTGGGACAAGTAGTCACGACTTCATTGATTTCAGAGTCAATTGATTCGGGGCTGTTGATCAAATGCAGCAGATCAGAGTTGTCGAGAGACAGGATTTCATCTTTGATGAGATTACCTATGCTCAATGGCCAACCTGAGACTGATGTGTTGAGAAGAGGACCAAGTCCGACTAGAATTGCATCCCTCAGATGTGGAGGAACGGGCGGCGAGTCTGACATCTGTTTACCTCTTGCCGCATCAGTTGTCTTGGCTTTATCGGCACTCTCCTTCTTTTTGTCATTAGAAAATTTCCTCGCTTGACCACCTCTGCCTCTTGTTGTCCGACTGGGCTGTTGACTGCTACCATCGGTTTTGTCTCTATTGTTTTCACTAGCCTGCCCTCTGCCTCTCCCTGCATTCTTACTCCTTGAAGTTTGACGCTGACTTCTGCCACCTTGTCCTCATCCTCGTCCCTGTCCCCGAGAAGCCCCTGCCGGCCTCTTTCCTCCACCGTCCATTACAAATTATAACGTGCACAATCTGATCGCTTCAACTGCTTCTCATGAACTGCTAATGGCTATTCGTCACTTTTGGAACTGATAACATGGCTTTGGCTTTGACTTCTCAGTGAAACTTTCAATCTTTGTCTCCGCATCTTTGCCTTTCATTTACCTTTCTTGACCTTTCACTTTCACCTTCACTACGGGCTTTTTGGCGGGAAAGAAAACATTTTCCCTTCTACTTGTCCCCACCTCTCCACCTCTCTTCTAACTCTTCATATTTCTTTTGAATCTATGCTACGAGTATCGTACTTGCTGTGTTGCTCACCGATAGTAAAGTCTATTTGAGGCTATCATCTCCTTGTATTCTCTGTCATACCTACTATTTTCATTTACTTTGTTTGACTCAGATGAAATGCTCCAGAGCCACTGTAACCAGAGCTTAGTTTAATGTGTCAAAAGATACAATAATAACATGTCCAATGTCGCCATGGATGAATCTACTTCTTAGATATTTGCCAACGCATTAAATATTTACTTGGTGTTGACAACAAAATAAATGTCGGTCTTTGTCTTACCTATATACTATGACATACTTCTTCGGTAATCAGTTTCAATTGCAATATATCAAAATATATTCATATCTATTATCTATGCACCACTCCTACCATCAAGCAATAATCGAAGACCAAACCTTATCATCTTTCTTCTTCAAAATCAAGATAACCTTATCCTGCTTCTTTTTGCAAGATGCATTCTCAATCTCACCAAACAATTGTGCAAACGAAAGACAGCGGTCTTCTCCCTTGTTCTCACCCGCTGTATTCTCGCCACTGGTATCACAGATCAAATCATCCCCTTCAACTGGATCGATAGGAGCCACATATTTTTTTACAGTTAGGCACAAACTGCATTCGCCCCAGTCCAACACTACATTTTCATCGGGTGCATTGCCCACACCAGGTAAATTGACATATATCTTGATCTTACTACCCTCGTCGGTAAAGGCATAATTGGTAATGTTGGATTTGCTCAGTGAAAGAGAGCGGGAGGCAAGTGCTTTGGCAGCTGTGCTGGTGGTTACGGAGACGGTTGCCATTGATTCTGAAAGGCCCTCGCTGCTTTCGGTAGTGATGTTGGATGAAGAGGAGAGCAGGCGCGGCTCGATTTTACCATCCCACTTTGGACCGTTTGCCTGTGATATTAATAACCAAAACAGATCAGGACGTTAGCAAATCATCAGACATAACTGCATAACAACATAGCTGAGTAACGGCGTACCTTGTGCCTGTGTGCAAAGTAGTAGGCATTCTTGCCCTTACGGTCGATGTTGTCTTGCAGGGCTGATTTTGAGGCGTTTACGTCCTCGGTAGTGGAAGTGGGCGAGCTGTTTTCGTCTGTCATTTTGCAAAAGTAGTGAGAGAGCAAGAGAGAGAAACGGTGTTTGTGGTGGTATGTAGGGGAAAAGCGATTTCGATGGAGAGAGGAAGAAGAGGACGGAAGATAGGCCCGTCGATAGTGCGGGCCAAATCAGTTGATGGTGCGGGCCGCGCACTTGCGCCGCACGAGAGGTTTCACACCACTACTTTCCCGTTATTTCGGGGTATGTTAACGGGAATATGGGTTCCAAAGGGGCCATTTCTGCGTATTTTCCCGTGAAATGGTTGGAGTGGCGCACCCCAAAGGCCTCTGAATGGTGCGGGCCGCGCACCCCGCAATACCGACGGGCCGAGCAGGAGATAAGATGAGAGCCCGAGCCCGCCAAAATTTTGGCGCTTCAGCTTCACCGGCGAGGCTTCTTTGTTGCGATACACTGCTTGTTGTCATAGCTTTGCTCTCTAGTCTGATACAATGCAAGCATAACATAAACATTATGGTTTCCAGCAGCTCCACAAGAAGCAGGGCCCGCCTCCATCGTGCGAGATGCCTCGTCTCCTTGCTGACATCGCTGACGTGCCTGCACTATCAAACCATTCTAGGTGAAAGCGCAGTATCGGTAAAGTTAGACTCTCCACTTGTACAGGAGGTTATTAAATCACTTCAAGATGTGAAAGCTGACACTAAAGATGAAAGCAATCATTCTGATAGCGAAGAGCTCAGCACTAGTGACGCTGCAGCCATCAAAGCAATAACATCCCAAATATCATCATGGATGGACATGAAACGGCAACACGACCTATCTAAAACTCAAGCCAAGCTATTTGAAGATCGTGTACACACGAGGCACCGACCATTTGTCACATTGGCTTACGCTCAGACTCTTGATGGAATGATTGCTGCCAAGATCGCAAATGATGATAGTGTCCAAACCACGTCCAATTTGCAATTGAGTTGTCCTCAGTCTTTTATATTGACACATAAATTACGCAATATGCATGATGCAATTCTTGTAGGTGGGTCGACATTCTTGATAGATGCACCACGGTTGAATGTTCGACTTCCATCTAGCGTTATGAGAGAGTCATTAATAGAGCAGCCTATACCTGTGGTGTTGGATACAAATCTGAACTCGTTGCAAAAACTGTTGTGGGGCAAAGTTATTCCTAATCCAGAGGTGGATGAGGAAGAAACAAACAATGAAATGCCACAAGATATGCACCCTGAAAACATTCGAGCATCCAACCCGATTCTATGTTGTTCTTCCGACGCAGCTAAACTATTCCTGGATCATCTAGAGTCATTCCAACAGAACCAACAGCCTGTAAAGAAGGTTGATGAATTCCCTGGTCAGTTGAATCGACAACAAAAACGTGTATATCGAATCACAGTGTACAAAATGGTGGATGATGAGAATGATCACGAAGAGGATATGTATTTACCAATCAAGATCACGGTGCAGGTTACTTTAGAGGGCAATAAAGTGGATGCCGAGACTGTGACCACCACTTTCACTTTGTTGCCATGTCAATTGCACCAAAACGAGGAGACTTTGGATTTACTAAATGTTCTTCAGCAGCTCAATCGTCGGTTTCAGATTGATAGTGTCATGGTTGAAGGTGGGGCCAAGATTCTGTCTTCGTTTATCAATGAGTGTGTTGGCTCTCGTAAGGATAAGAAAAGTGGAAAGAACTTCAGCTGGAAATTGGCCGATTGTATCTGTGCTTCAATTTCACCATCCATTATTGGAAAGAAAGGATTGCATGCCTTGAGAGAGTTGGATGTTACCAATCAAAAACGAAGCCATGATGAGATGCATGTAACCCCTATGTCTCTTCGAGATGGACAGTTCCTATCGTTGGGGCGTGACTGCCTCTTTCTAGGGAGGTTATGAACCATTTAAATGTGAAGTGTATATGATATGTGTGTGCGAAGATAGCTATATAATGAAAAACCTAGGTCTGTGTTACATGGTGCTTTGTCGTAAGCACAGTCTCAATAAGTATCCAGCATCTTTCAACTGAGCTTCTATTTACTGCATGCAAAACACTCAAAGATAAGATCAGACGACATATGTTATGGGCTACTCCTTGGAGAGCAAATGTCGCTTCTGCAGCCATAAATAGTCTGCTTGAGAATCTCCTCTCTGCTAACATTTCCACCCGGCAATGGAGGGCATTTCGCTACGGCTCCGCTCTCCAACAAACCAACCTCGGCATCACGGAGTGATTTCATATCAATATCTAGTGGCTTCGGTAAGCCCTTTGGAACTCCTTTGGCTTCCAAGAATGAGAATGCATTTCTGTAGTCTTTGCCCGTGTATTGCAGATTGTTCTTTAAATGAGCAGGGATAATGCGTTTGAATTGCCATTTGGCAACAGCATCTGCAAAATCCAGTACTTCGACTGGTTGTCTGTTCAAAATTAGCTGTTGGAGAATTGGTGCTACAAGCAGTCCTCCTTTGAGTGCATTGAAGCTGGCTTTATCATCACCTATCCAGTCCCATGGATATACGCCAGCGAAATCAGAATCGATGTCTGGACGTCGCTCTGCCAGTGCAGTGTTTCTGATTGATACGGTGAAGACAACAACGGTTTGGTGGTTGGTGGTTGTAAATCGAAGTGAAGAAGATACTGCTGCAATACTTACGTGTCCTTGATGACTATTGCCCCAGGAGTAAAGAACAACCCAAACAATACGATTCGTCTCCAACCTCTCTCGCGAACTTCTTTTGAATCAGTTACAACATCCGTAACTGTATCCCTGGCATGAAACAGCAAAGGTCGTGGGTCCTCATCGAAAATTTTAGGAACTTCGTCAGTGACTTCCAAAACTGTATCTGTAACCAAAAGAGTCTCCGTCGGTTTATGAAAGAATACAGTCTCCCCAAACGCTCCATCTTTACTGATTAACGGTCCAAGTGTGCGAAATTCAAACTCCTCCCAATCAGCAGGCGCTTCTTCTTTGCTCTTTGGGATCATCTTGGTCCGATTGCTAGGAAAACCCAGCCAAGGCAGAGGTAGATTGTTAGGGAAGCTATATTGACCAGGCTGAACCCACACACGTGCATTCTTGAACTTTTGTGCAAATACTCCACAATATGCCTTGTGTTCAATTGCGACACTTCCCAACACAATATGTTTCACTTCGCCGTGTTGTTTCTCCAATTGGTGAACCATATCCACCACTTCTGGCGTTGCCGCAACAGGATTGTAAACAAATAAACCTCCATCTTTTAGTTTGATTACAGTCATGCGCAGTGGTACTTGAACATTCAATATACCAAGCTTTTGATCAAAAGTCCACATTTTGCCTGGGATGATAGTTTCCGTCACAGTAGCTTTGCGTTTGTAGGTGGCGACGGGTAAAATTCCCCATAGTCCGTAGTCTTGAGGTGATAGTTCACGCGTGGACGCAAATGAAAGCGTTAGTCCTACGGCTGCTGTTGATAGTTCGAGAATTTGACGACGTGTTGGTAAGCTAGTTTCGTCGCCGATGCTTGAATAGAGATGGGATTTGGAGGAGCTCTTCGGCAGGCTAGGTTGGAATCCATTGACTGCTGCGCTTCTGCAGAAGGCTGCCGTGATGTAGACAAGAATCTTCTTCATTACCATAGTGATGATCCCTTACGCTAGCTCTTGCAAGCTCATGGTTAAGGTTGTTTTTGGTTGTTTGAACAGAAAAAAGTGAAAGTGAAAGGAATGAGTCAGTCAAAGTCAGTGCAAACTTTGAGGGCAAAGATACCATTCGCAAAAATAAAGCTACATATATTTTATTAGTGGCACTAAGTTGCAACATCTAATAATGAGGAAGTCGTTGGTTCGAATCCGATCTCAGGCTAATCAAAGCCTGTGTAGCTCAGTTGGTTAGAGCACCTCATTAGTAGTGCTTTTTGTTTTCGATTCATTTTTGATTCATCCCACTTTGAAAGAATTTTTCAGTCAGTCGAAATCAGTAGATGGCTTGAAGGTTTGAGTGGTGCATTAGGATTCATGTGTGTAGTTGTGGTCGTGGCATCTTCATCAGAATTAGGGGGGAGCACCCCAGAAATGAGCATTTTCATATGATGACTTATGGATGAAAAAACTGTTCCTAGCTAGACTAGTA
>JALLPI010000124.1:0-32744 GCA_036939935.1 Cyclotella atomus | reverse complement strand
GTCTACGCCTTGAAGCGTCAAGGAAAGACCCTCTACGGATTCGGAGGTTAAGCGTTTGCTCTTGTGCAACATGATGATACAGTGTCTGCTGCAGGGCAACACTCCATCTTCAAAACCGGATTTTCTAAAATCCACCCATTGATCAAAGAACACTTATCTGCCCCAGCTTGTATCTCCTAGACTCTTTTTCATGTGATGTTGTTCATATCCCTCCGGGCAAAACATTAGTTCAGATTAATGCTATCTCTAGATACCTGATGACATTGATTCTCTACTATACTCTTGTTATCTACCACACACTTGAGTCATTGTTTGTCTGATTGCCTTATTTGCAAATCTCATATCTCTCTGTCTATCTCTCTAGAGAGGATCATTGATCATCTAATCTAACAAGTAGACCGAAGCTGGCTGGATGATAACTTTATTTGAATTCACTACAACGACACATAATATTACAACTGGCTTTCTACAAAGTTGCAAAACGATTCAAGTTTCGAAGCAGCACGAGCCTCACTCAACTTGTGAAACAGCATCACCATCTGATGCAAATTGTGAATGAACAATAATGTATCTGCCAACATTTCTTTTGCCCGAATCAAATGGTGTATGTAGGCTCGCGAGAAGGCTGGTGTTTCGGTTTCATCTGCTGCTTCTTTCTGAAAGTGACTGTAGCCTACTGGTCTGATGGAAGCCTTTCGTACACGACAGGTCAGGCATGTGCACCCTTTTAGTATCGGCTGGCTGTCTTGTGCGCATTTTGTATCATTTAAATCTAACGTCCCACCTTGATGATCACGTGCTGTAGAGCGTTCAGCTTTCGCTGTTGTAGTTGTTGTTGGTGTCAAGTCCAACACTAATGCAATTCCTTCTGTGCTCAATACCCGAACCAAGTCAGTACCAACAATAGATACACCTTCACGAGCTGCGACCAGGATGGATGCTACATCATTCACTGCCAAGACTAGGACTTGTTTCGGTGTACTTAGTGATGCTGAAGATGTCATGGACTCGATAGTGTTGAGAAGTTTGTTCAATACCTTCCTTTTCTCAACGTGGTGAAGATTTGTGGGAAATGCCTCCCAGCCCACAATTGCAACATTGGGTGACTCTGCGAGAAAGTTCTGTTTGATAGCCGCGAAACTCTTGGTCAATACATGTTCCGGGAAAAACGTGGTAAAGATGTTGATAGGAATCCATAAGGATGGCATGGCACAATTTTCATTTGAGCTAGTCACAGACGTTTGAACACGGCTCGACCAAGTGATGCACTTCTGATAGGATACCGTAATCTTTTTGAGAGCTTGCTTCTTCAAAATAGAGATGTCGCCACTTTGATCTTTGCTAAACAAAGCTGGGGCTTGGGTTGTGATATTCAAATGATCAAACAGGCCAACTGCACCGACATCATTAATGACATATTCACTGGGATAAGCAAGACTTGCAACAGCACCACCGTATTGTTCTGGAGTGATGGACTGCCACCCGTGCGGAGTGTAAATAGCAACAGAGTTTTGTGTTCCTTTGTGTACCAGCTGCTGCTCAATCTTCTGATTCTTTTGTCGCTTGTCCTTTCCTGACCCATTTTGTGATTGTTTCGATGAGGTGAACTTCTTTGTACCATCTGTACCTGCCTGAGGAGGTGCAGCGAAGGAAAATGTAGGTACCACCATTGTTCGGATATAAGTTGGCACACGAAGATAATCATGGATGTAATTCTGCGCTGCTGGGTCTGTATCATTCATGGTGCTGTCAGTTGAATTTGAATTCACAGCATTGCAAATTGCACGTGTTTTGGCTGGAGTAAGAAAGGTGTAACCTGATGGCTTCTTGGCATCATTTGATTTGTTGTCAGCATCATCTCCATCATTCGACTCTACTTGACCGTCAGCAGCAGTATCTGTTTTTCTCTTCTTTTTTGAATTAGTAGTTACATCATCATTTTCATTTCTCCTTCGTTTATTGGAATACACAGGCGTAATGCACGTATCTGTGGCCGCTAATCCAAGAATCAGATGGTCACGGTACCATGTCCATTCTGTATTGGAAGGGTCGCTGGCATCTGCGCAAAATATCTGATCCAGCAGACGAGGAGTTAGGTGCGGCACGCATCCATCCCTTGAATGAAGCAGAAGGCGGAACGAGGGTGTGTCTTGCGCTGCTGCCTCCATTGATGTTGTAGGTTTGGAGAAGACACACATCTTTTACCTCCTGTCAATGAGTGTTCTCTCACAATACTGAAAGGTAATGGGCTGCCCTAGGCGACAGCTTACAAGAATACACCAGAATGAGCTTACCGGGTAACGACCGTGCAGATGAATTCCTCAACAACAGCTCAAGATCAAGAGAAGTTGAGCGTCGCGACCTATCAGACGTAAACGCAGCATCAGCAGCAGCAGATGATGATTCTTCAGCCATCGAATCGAGGATATGTGATTTGCAGAAATCGTTGGAATATCTGATATCGGTGCGTACTAATTTGACAATAAGATGCATAGATTGTTCTTATACATCTCACCCTTTCTCACCGCTTTTGCAAACGACCTTTCACTTTAGAGAGATGAACGGAGCAGTGAATCAGACAAGAAGTCAAGTGCGGCAAACAACAATCAAGATGAGGCAGCCAATGCAATACCAAATCTAGTCAACAACATATTGAAGGAACATTATGGAACCGAAAAAGAAAGCTCGTCGTCAACAACGAGCAATGAGGATGAGACTTCGGTTTCATATGTAGACCAAAAAGTGCTCATGACGCAATTGCTGATAGCGGTGATTATTGAGTTTACAGAGCCCCACTTTGTCAAGTCATTTCAATGGAACAAAGTACATGTACAAAGGCCGCCAAAGAAGCCCAAGACCGATCCATCAGATGTCAAGTGCAAAAATAATGATTCTAATGATGAAATAAAGTTCAGCAAACGAGCAGTAGAGTGGGCAACATCCTGTATATCGCGTCTACTTCAAACGACAACATCTGCAGACGATCCTACACATATACCTGAATTAGATGCACTGCTGGGAGCTACTGGAGAGAATGATGGGTTGAAATTGGAAGAGATGATACAAAGCTCTTTACTTTGTGGATTGATGGGAGCAAGAGATCGAACGATTTGAAGGGTGCATTACTTTGTCACCTAAGGCATCAGATCCAAATCACTACAATATTATTGCGGATTACCTTCATCTACATAAACAGAGCACATGACCATCCAACATGAACATCATCGAACTTTCAACACATTAAAATAGGATCCGGCTCCTCACACCCTTCCGGAGTGAAATCATAGTACAGAGTAACAACGGGGGCATTTGCCTTATTAAAACATCCATCGATGCCACACTCTTTCAAGGTCAAATTGTCGTGATGGAGCTCATTCATTTGCTCGTAACTGCCCTTGCAAAGAGTTAGTTTCTTGATTTTACCTCCATGCCATTTCTTAATGACCTCCTTGATGTTTTCGAGAGTGGTGTTGTCAACTCTTACGGTTATTGACCTGTCCATAAAAGACCAATCAATTAGCTGTGAGAGAATGATTTTGAAGACATCAAATGGATCAGATGATAGCAATGGATGACATTCACATAAGGCAGTAATCTATCGTACCTTCATCTCCAATACCACCCATTCTCCTTCATCTTCGGCGGCTGCCTCAGTATGATCAGCTTGATAATCATCAGGCATAATATTACTGCTGACTGTAAATGAGTAACGAGATAAGGAGTTCGTCTCTAGAGAGAGTGGTGAGGCACTCTACTAACATTGTGTTTAGAATTTTCTATTTATTTTAAACGAACATCAGATGTCGGCTACACGGACAGCAATTGGAAAACTGTATTTGAACAAAGTCCAAAGAAGAGCACTGATTCATTATCAACAAAAACTTCCCTGGATCAATAACTGTTGCCACAATCTATAATCCTGACGATTGACAATGGCAACTCGGCCAACCTCCAAAAGGAGCGGGCCCAGGGCCAAGAAGAGCACGGCTTCATTATCAACAAAACTGCCCTTGGCTCCCCAGCACCGCCCAATAAAACGAAACCAAAATGCATTGCTAGCAAATAGTCAATACTATGACAACCAAGACTTTGACTCGGTTTGGCTGTCCGAGTTTCTGAGCTATGAAAAGACCCGAAACGAGTCGATAGCCAAGGCGGATCTGTTAAACTTCTGTAAGCTTCCAGGCTCTACCGTTCACCCTCACGCTGATAAACATCTTCTGCAACAATCAAAGAACACCAATAACCAAGTTGCCAAACCGAAGTCTAGTATGTCCGCAGACGAACGCCGTCGACTGAAAGAATTGAGCAGGCAGCTCAACAAAAAGAGCAAGCCTGCATTTTCAAAGAAAGGTCGACATCAACAACTCACTCCGTACGTTGAAGCCAACACCAAGATCTCACGTGTCTTGCAACATGTCAAGCTCAAGACCAACAGAGAAGATATGGAAGCATCTCAGCTGAATGATTTTTATGAGCTGGTCGCAAGAGAAACACAGGCAGCAACCAAAATTCAGACGCAATGCAGAAGAGTGTTGGCAACCAGACACGCTAGGCAAGTCGAACTGGAGGTTAGGTCTGCCACGCAAATACAATCCAGCGTCCGGATGTTATTGGCTAAAATACTACTGGGTCAGCTAAAGGAGAGACAGAGAAGAGCAACGGAAGTTCGCGATCGTTTCATTCGCTTGAGCATTGCTAGATATAGACGAAGAAAGCGTATTGAGTTGGAGAATAAATCTGCGATTCTCAACCAGTCAGTAGTGCGAATGTTTCTGGCAAAATGTGTGCTACATAGAAAGAGTCTGCAGCATTCGTTTGAGATCAATCAACACAAGTGGAGAGCTTTGTCCATTCGACTCGCTTGGAAAGATTTGCGGCTCAACTTTCATGCTAGGCAAATTCAGTGCATTGTGAGACGAAAGCTGGCCAAGACTAGAGTTAGGAAACTGTCAGTGCTGTTCACCAAGTCTGCTATAACGATTCAATGCATTTGGAGGCGCTTTACTGCAAAGACTCTTAAATCAGATGTTGTTTATCGAGCCGATGTAGAAAAAATGAAGAAAAAGATTCGCATAATTGCATCCGAGAAGGAGTACTGGAGGCAGCAAGTTGAAGAGCTGGCCAAACCAAACAAGCTCCAGCATTTGAACAACCTAGAGGGGCAAAAGAAACAACTAGAAGCCGACCTGGCGGAAAAAGAAGACCAGATTAGAGTGCTAGAAGCACACTACAAAGACCAGCTGGAGCTTCAAGACCAAATCACTCCACGTGCTATCGCGAGCGGCTGGGAAGAGCAATTGAAAATCAATATGAATGACACCCGTGAACGAATCACTTCAGCCAAGCTTCAGTTGCTATTTCGTGTTAAAATCAGCCTCAAGAAAGTGACTGGCGAGCTGGAACGTCTGCACGCAATACAATCAGAGGCGAAAGGAAACTTGGATCATTGGAGCAATTGGCATCAGGTTGAGCAAGATAGATTGTGGGATTTCCAGCGGCAGCACAACAGGGAAGTTGCGGATCGAGAACTTCGCCATGCAATTGTTGACGAAAAACTGAAGTGGAAAGTAAAGCATTTTGTCTTTTCCGGGAAGCCGGACAAAAGGAGGTCTCTTGTCCGTGGCCCAGTGGACAATGAAGTAGTTGAGCGCTTGATAGACAAAGTCAAAACCAACGGATTCGAATATCAGGCTCTGCAACATTCTGAGCATACATTCAAGCCTTTTCAAAAGTTTTGGGACTCCCTTAGTGCGGCTGCAAACGAGTTTGACAATAATTTCGATCCAAGCAGTGTCTGTCAGACGAAGAGAGCCGATTTCAAAGGTGACGCGGCTCCAACCGCAGCGAATTATGATCTAGAAAAAGCCTCACTGCACCACCAGAAGCATCTATTTCCTGCCAAGCTGCCATTTGAACTTGTCCAAAAGATGCGCGAAGAGAGAGAAGCAATCACAACATCACTAAAGCCAAAGGAATGACTATTGTACAGGTAGACAGATTTGAGTTGCACAAGATTCTCTTCTATCATTAACGTAAATACATCACATATTTGTATATACGAAGCAATCACTTTTTCTACTAAGCAGCTAAGCAACAAACACCGGCTTTTTGCCCATCGTTCTACTGTTGAACATCAAGATCAATCACTGTTTCATCAGCCTCTGCCTTCACCTCTTCTCGTGGGAGCACTTGAGTAGCTTCATGAGATCCATCACCTCTCTTTCCAAGGTCCACGACATCAATCTTTCGCACGGTTTCCATTGGACTATCAAGCTTGGGAGCTGTGATGAGAAGTACACCGTTGTCAAATTGCGCAGAAATGCTTGACGCATCAATGTCAGGAGTCAAAGTGAATGATCTCTCAAAGCTAGTATTCACGATGAATCCATTCTCTTCTTCGCGTTTCGAATTGCCAGTGATCGTAAGTAGATGCTTATCTTGATCGACCTGTAGATTAATATCACTGGCCTCGATGTCTGGCAATTTGACCTTGATTTGAGCCTGCTTGTCATCTTGAACAATATCATAGGGCATTCTCGTTACCATGGCAGATCCATCGAGGATGTTTGGCCTGCTCATGAATTGCTGCATAGCCAAGGGCTGGTAGAACATGTCATCAAAGCTGTTCATCATCGTCATCGGGTCGAACATTTGATCAAAACCACGCATCACTTGAGCCAAATCTCGTGCGAAGAAAGAAGGCCTATTGAAACTAGGGAACATCATTCTTTGAAGAGACATTGTTGGTCTCGCAGAACGGGTGGTCATATGATAGGCAGCTTGCACCGATGCTACGAAAGTAAAGGCAACAGCAAGGATACTAGCTTTGGAATGGAGGAAGATCATTTTCATCTTGGATTGTTGTCAGAAACGTTGGATGATGCGAATGTTATTACAGATTGGTGTGATGAGTTATTGATTTTCACTGAAATGAAATTATGAGAGCTTTGAGTTCGTTCTGCCATCATTCCACCTGGAAAAGCAAGACTCTGGGTCCATGATTGATACTACCAGACTTACACCTGAGTTTGGCAGTGCACGACTGACTTTCGATTTCAATGGAGTGGTTATCTCTTTGTTTGGAAACCCCTCAACTCTATCATCACCACTGTTAGGATATCCATCGAACCAAATATGAAGCACGATTCGCATCGATGATTGCGTGAGGAGAGATCTTCCAGTTCACAACTCACTGAAGCAAATGACGTCGAGCCATGCTCACAAACCAGGGCCGGCAACACCATCTCTACCCCAAGCAATTCGAGTATCCAAAAGCGTACTAAATGGTTCAACATCCGTCAATCTCATTCGCATAACTCGTAACAATTTTCCCCAGTTCGAATTGTATTCACCAACAAAAGTTCGACTACGCGCCAACATCATAAAGTCTGCCATGCTAGCAATATTCCTATGATACCGAGCCGAACAATTGTCACCTTCAATTGGATATTTTTCTCCGTCTCCTCCTAGATGAAATGACTTCTCTTGAGTGGGATTAAAGTGAAACATGAATTGATGGCATCCATTGTAAAGCAATGTAGGTGCCCAATTCCCCAAAGCTTGAGAAGATGTAGATTTATCTTCAGCAATCAGTCGATCAATCTCTTGTTTCACAACAATTGGATCATCCGTAGCCACGTAAACGTGATGTTCCATTATCCCATCATGATGCTGGCATGATTCTTCTGTCCATTGAGCCAAGTAATGACTAAAGGGTATAAAGTTCAAAGGCATATTTTGTTCGGTGTAGCCTCGCTGAACCCAATAGTCCACCACTGGTCCACGACTCTCAGATTCCAATTTGTCCCCTCTACGAACGTGTATTGCATCAAATACCGAGTCAATAGGCAAATCTACATTCTGTAAAAAGTGTTGTACATCTTTTGCAATCCAGGGTTGTAACCTCAATACACCAGAGTTGACCATGAGACTCACGACATAATCCCATTTGTCCTTGCCACTTTTCATCTCTACAAATCGCTGAGCTTCTTCACGGGAGGCACCTAAATTCATCGCCCAACGCAATGATCCCTCCGGATTATTGTTGCTCATCATTTCATTGGATATTTCACGCATATACCCTCGTAACGGTGAGCCTCGTGCCACTATAGCATTAACTTCTCGCGATGTCGTAGGATCTTTACAAAAATGTCCCCCAGGATTGAACTTGGTAGTCATTTGACTCCAAACTCCATAATCGTGACATTTTGGTATAGAACATCCATTATGTAACCAGATTGGATGATCAATCAATCGAGAAAAGCCAGTGGGTATCTCATCTAATGAAACGTCTGTTGGGCAACCGAACTGTGATCCACCTTCATACTTGTTCCAAACTCCCTCTGGCTCCAATAGTAACAGTGGTCTATCTAAATACGTACTAACCAAAACAGCCATGAGATAGGTATTCATTTGACTTCCGTGACCGTGAAATGCAAATGAATTTGGCATATAAATCATGATATTGTCGCATCTTTTGTTATATTCCGATGGATGACTTGCGTAATACGAGGCAATTTCATCGGCACGTCTATCCACGGAAGAATCTACATCTTGTGGATTTTGCAATGTAGTGTAATCGGAATACCCCTGGGATATGTCTAAACTTCGTGATAATTCATAGGCCGACAACTTGAAGAATGAGTCACTAAAAGTCATGTAGATGGTAGTTAGAACGGCAATGGAGACTGCAGTGATGTATTTGAGTGATGTGCTCTTGATTCCGAGGCTGTGTATCGAAAATACATCTTCGTGAAAAATTTTGGATCGGAATCGTCTGGAGTAAATGTTGAATGTGCCGATGGTGTTACTGGAGAGTGTGGAGATGTCATCGTTGTCGTAGGCTGATGCGTATTTGGAGGAATGTCGTGGCATCTTGTGGTGCTGCTGCTGCCGTAGAATTGAGGCTTGGCTGGACGATGGAGGCTGGAGGGCTGGATGGAGGCTGGAGGTAAGTAATGAAAATGGAGAGGGGTCATCCGTGAGCAATAAATCACGCACAAGTCACGTGAGATGAGACGTTGTCCAAATAAGCATTGATGATAAATCAATCACGTGATGTAACTCACGTGAAAAATCTCACTCCCATCTCTCATCTCTCGACTCTCGCGTCTCTCGACTTGTGACGACCACAACAATGACGGCCGCCCACCAAAGCCAGAAGCCAGCCGTGCATCACAATTAACTCCATTTCAGCACGAACGACCCGCTGTGCCACTCCAAGCCGAACAATCTAACCAAAAGGACACATCACACCAAACAACAAAATGGAAGAATTAATCCCCATAGCCTCCAAACTTCAAGACGTCCTCGGCGCACTCGGCCAAAACACCTCCCTCGACCTCCCCCAAATAGTCGTCATCGGCGGCCAATCCTCCGGCAAGTCCTCCGTCCTCGAAAGTATCGTCGGCCGCTCCTTCCTGCCCCGCGGAACTGGCATTGTCACCCGACGTCCCTTGATATTACAGTTGTTCAATACTGCCGAAGGTAAAGATGAGTTTGATGATGAAGAAGAAGACGATGAGAGAAAGAGCGATCACAACGTGAGTACGAGAAGGAACCAACGGGACAGAACCGGCAGCTTTAATGAAGACCATGAAGAATGGGGTGAATTCCTCCATCATCCGGGTAGAAGATATACAGACTTTACATCTATCCGAGATGAAATCCAACGAGATACCGATCGATTATCCGGCCGTTCAAAAGGTGTCAGTTCTCAACCCATCCATTTGAAGATATACTCACCAAAAGTGTTAACATTGACAATGGT
The DNA here is from genome assembly GCA_036939935.1 of Cyclotella atomus. Taxonomy (NCBI): domain Eukaryota; phylum Bacillariophyta; class Thalassiosirophyceae; order Thalassiosirales; family Thalassiosiraceae; genus Cyclotella; species Cyclotella atomus. The sequence goes on along the minus strand of JALLPI010000124.1, from coordinate 22,972 downwards.
GGATTTGCCGGGATTGACGAAAGTAGCGGTAGAAGGCCAACCGGAAGATATTGCCGATCAGATATGGGATATGAATGTGGAGTTTGGTTCGAATCCCAATGCGATTTTGTTGGCTGTTACCGGTGCCAATACCGATTTGGCGAGTAGTGATGCGTTAAAGTTAGCACGTGAATTGGATCCACGGGGGGAGAGGACCATTGGAGTATTGACCAAATTGGATTTGATGGATCCTGGTACCGATGCTGCTGAAATTTTGGGGAATAAGGTTATACCCTTAAGAAGGGGGTATGTGGCAGTGGTGAATCGAGGTCAGAGGGATATTGATGCGGATTTGTCGATTAGGAATGGGTTGAGGAATGAAGAACGGTTTTTTAGGACTCATCCTGTGTATTCGAGGGATCGGTCGATTGCGGGGAAGTGCGGGACGATGAATTTGGCGAGGAATTTGAATGGGATATTGATTCATCATATTAGAGATTGTTTGCCGGAGCTCAAGATTCGGATTGCCAATATGATGGGTGATGTGCAGGAAGAGTTGGATGCGCTGGGTGAAGAAGGCGGGGGTGATGAGATGGGGGCATTGGGTGGCAAGTTGTTGGGATTGTTGTCCAAGTTTACTGCTAACTTTGCTGCCATGATTGATGGGAAGGCGAGTAATACCAATCAGCACCATGATGGTATGCCTGTTGGAAATGGTATGAATGGGATTCATATGGGAATGGACAATATGAGCTTGAACAGGGCTTACAACACTCCGGGAAACAGTAGCACTATTGGAGCGAATGCAGATGAACTTTACGGTGGAGCACGTATCTCGTATATTTTTCATCAGGTCTTTTCGAGATCGCTCAACTCTGTGGGTGCATTTGATGGATTGTCAGAAGATGAGATTCGTACCACAATTGGTAATGCCAATGGAACGAGGCCTGCACTTTTTGTACCAGAGATTAGTTTCGACATCTTGGTTCGTAGGCAGATTAGGCGTCTAGAGCAGCCAGGAGTTCAGTGCGTTGACTTGGTGTACGATGAGCTACAGAGAATTGCACATCAATCGGAGCCAACTGAGTTAACTCGCTATCCCAACCTACGTGACAGAATGCTTAGTGTTGTCGGTGCGCTGCTGAAGAGAAGTGTTGGGCCTACTCAAATGTGGGTTAGCAACTTGGTACGAATTGAACTATCGTACATCAACACGAATCATCCAGACTTTATCGGAGGCAGTCGAGCTGTGGCCAAGCTGATGGAGAAGATGGCACATGAAAAAGAGAAGGCTGCCATTGCAGCTACCAATTCAGTTAGTCTGCACTCTCATCATCCTCAGCATGTCTCTGTATCGAACAAAGAAGGTACTATGATGACTCCTGTCAAAGAACGCAATACAAGCCCAGAAATTGGAGCTACTCCACTTTCTTCATCTTCTTTAGAAAAGTACATGGCCGCAGATGATGGATATGTTTCACAACCAGGAGCTCCACCTCAACATGTAGTAGTTGATCGAAGCAACAGTGGTGCTGCTTTAGACAATAGCGGTGGCGGCATCATGAATTTCATCTTTAGAGGAAATCACGCCTCCTCTTCTAGCAACGCAGGCATGGGAGGTATCAACCGGTCAAACTCATGGAACAATCGCAAACCTAATTCGCGCCCAGCTGGAGGCCCCCCAGCTATTGTTCAGCTGCCTCAAGTTCCAGACACGATGCGTCAAACAGACGCACCTCCTTCTGACCGCGAAAAAGTCGAGACTGAAATCATCAAGTCTCTCATTGATTCCTACTTTTCCATTGTAAGAAAAAATTACATTGACATGGTACCAAAGACAATCATGTACTTTCTCGTCAACCACGTCAAAGATGAGATGCAAAATGAGCTGGTTAGCGAATTGTATCGTGAAGCAGAAGTAGGTTTCTTGATGAAGGAGGCAGAAGACATTGCAACTCGAAGAAGGACTTGTATTGAGATGAGAGACTTGTTGGAGAAGGCTCTCGAGATTGTGAATGAAGTACGTGACTTTAACACCTTTGGAAAGTAATGTTGTCTGTAAAACTACGAAGTCACTAGAGTTTCAGTTTGAAAAATGCGATACTATCATCTGCATCTGCAAAAAGATAATCTCTTGACGAGAAAGCGTTTAGTTTTTACTACCCCAAGTGATGGTACCAAACAGCTCGATGGCCTTGAGGTGTGGTAATACCACACCTCAAGGCCATCGAGCTGTTCCTTCGAATGTTATAGGGAGGGTGAAACACTATGCGTGATATGTCTGCCAGCCATACCAGTCACTATGTCCCACACCGGGGATCCAATTTCCATCCACAACATTCGGAGGAGATCTGCCTATAAGGCCCAAACAACATCATATCTAAACCAAAGGTATCCTCTTCACAGGGTGAACTATGTAGGTTATCTAGCTAGTAGGTAGACTTACGTATCTAGAGATTGGATGTCTGCCGTCATTTCGACGTCATAGGATTATCTTTCTACGAGCGTGGCCGCGCCGCGTCATTCATCGATCCGAAACCAATGCGAGAGCCAACTAACGAGAGCAATTACTGATAAATAAGCCACACAATTATTACACCCCAGACCAACGCCACGACAATGATTAGAACAACAAGACTTGCATCTCTTGCAGTTGCTCTGACTCTAGGAGCAGGCTCCGTCTCGGCATTTTCTACTTCTTCTTCTCCAATTGTTTCAAGAGGTGCCGATGCCAATGAGATTTGCCTAACATCTGACGTAGAAACACCATGCCAGCAACGACGGGCCCTCCTCTCTTCTCTAGTCTCCTCATCTGCAATAATATTTGCAACATCAGCCCAGGCCTCTCTCCTCGAAGACTTTGGTACTGACCCCTCTGAGAATAAACAACCCAAAAAGATTGAGCAGGCCGTGCCCAAGGGAAAGCAAGAGTCTAATATGGAACCCAATTTGCGTTCCAACTACTACTACCCCACAAACAAAGTGCGTTATTTACCACGTATCAAGAAATGCAGTGATTCCATCCCCGGTGTGGCTGCGGCTATCGGTAACGAGGATTGGGATGCAGTGAGAGACTTTGCCACGGTGGTTGCAGATGACACAATCTTGCCAATGAAACTGTACGTTAGTTCACTCACTGGGGGAGGGACTAATGTCAAAGTTGGATTTGCAAAAGATATGATGGCGGCAGCCAAAACTTTCGAGAAGAATCAGGTATTGCTGGTCAAGAGTGTAGAAAAGAAGGATGTGGCCAAATCATCTGCTGCTCTTGAAAACATGGCTGAGGCTATGTTGGCCTATCGTACTTCTGGGAAGTTGTTGGGACCTGACGGCGGTGGAGATATTCCCAGTGTGGATGAGATTAGGAGGAGTACAAAGAGGTTTAGAGGCGAGGCCTTTGAAGCTAAAGTGAAGGAGAGGGATGCTAGAGTTGCTGCTGCCGCCGCTGCGTCTGCTTCGAATTAAACGAGATTGCAAACAAAATGAAGGTGGTTATCAGAAATTTATGTTCAATGATTTGTGTTTGTGTTCTTGGTGTGCGGGATGAAGTTTGAGCAACGGTAATACTCAAATGTTACTACATTGTCAATAAAAGGCAAAATATCGTTTGATTTAATAGCTTGTTTACCAGCCACCACCCCAGAACTTGGTCTCCAGTACATCACCCGCGGCTTGCATAACACTTGCCGCCCAAAGGTCCACATCAATCTCTACATTTTCCTCCTCATTATCATCATTCGCTTTTGCATCTTCCAGACTCTCAGTCTTTAACGCAACAGCTCGGCCATCCTTTGGATAGTATATGTTATTTGCAATCCATCTCCCACTATTCAGACATTCCCTTGCAGTTTCAGTCAAAGGACATGCCGCCACCAGCCCACTACTGCCTCCAGCCGTTCCCATTATATCTGCAATCATATCTGGTTTGTTTGGTAGTTTTCTTCTCTCCTCTTGGGGTAAATCTGGATCGGCATTAAGGTGATTGTCAAGTTTGTTCAAGTATGTTTTGACTGATGAAATTGTACTAAAGCACGCAATGTCCGTACTCTGGATCACATTCAATTCAGACTTTGTCCATGACGACTCTTTGTTATTTGCAATCCAGTCAATTGAAAGTGATACTCCAGTCATTTTGCGCAAAGGGTGGTTAAGTAATGCAATTTGGAACGCATCATCTTGATTGTTGGAAAAGATTGCAATGTTGATTGTGTTTGATGGATCAGTTTCCTCGTCAGCTGACATATGAGTTACAACTCTTTGTCTTTTGGCAAACCTTCCTACGTTCTTCTGACATGAACTCAAGCCAGCAGCACTTGATATACATGCGCCAGGGTGAATATTGTCACTAGCTCGAGGAGAGTGGAAAGCGTGCGACAAGCACACACCTACACATGCCAGGATTAAAATTGAAGGCTTCATAACTGGCTAATGATAACACACAACCAATTCAGTGAAATAGATGTTGCAATTGAAACCAAATGTCGCCAACGGGTGATCTAGAGCCTTCTCTCTAGAGAGCTATGGTGTGGTGGCAGGTGGTGGCTCCACTGTCTCTCTGCCTGTAGCCTGTCGTGAGGAAGTTGAGGGAGCTAAAAAGCGGGAAGATTGTAAACAGCTTTCAAAATACATGTTTCCGTAACTTATTAACCTATAAAATATACTTGATTCGTGAAGCTCATTATCGCTAACAGTTGATAAGTAACAACTATAATTCTCGTGTTTGGGGCTTAGCCAAACCCAAACCATCCAAGCCGCGAACACCAACCTAACCAACCTATCCAAAAACACGATAGATGGCTGCAGTTCTAATGATATGATCATTGATGCTTTCCATCAGAAAACAAAGAGATAACGTTTACAATGAGCAGTGAAACAGTCGAGGCAACAGCAGCGCCGCAAGCAGCTGAATCTCCTATCAATGGTTCTCAAACTAAGCAGCCTGGCAATGGAGCTGCACCACCTGCGGATAAGATGTCAAATTCAACAACTGAAGAGACTCCAAAAACTGAGGGAAGCTCCACTTACTCGGCCAATACAGTGGCCGCCATCTCGTCTCTTCTTAATGACGAATCTCCCCTATTCAAAGGTGCAGGTGACAACAGCACATCGTCTATGCTGGTGGCTTCAAACAAGCAAGGCAAGAATTATGAATTGACTGTAAATGACAGGGCTACTGCAATCATGTCAGTTTACAGAGACTACCTTTATGAGGGCCTAGATGTTCAAGCTTTCAGCCAAGCTCAGTCTGGTTCAGATGCAGCTGCACCTCAGCCACTGATGGTCCGCGAAGGGGATCAGCTCATGCTTCTGGATGGAGATCTAAATAATATCAAAATCGACCGTTCTGGCATGAAAGGTCAGGATGTCAATCTTCAGCATGGAACCCAAGTGCTAACTCCCCAGGATCTAAGAAAGGAAGAGATTAAATTGGCCACACTGGAAAAGTTTTGCGCTGAAGGTAGCAAAGAAAAGAAGAAGCACAAAAAGAAGAAAAAGAAGAAGGATTCCAGCGGTGACTCCAAAGGCTCAGCAAGTACGTCTGGTAGCACTCTGAGCAAAAGCACCAAAAGTAGAAGTACAGGCACTGGTAGACAAACGGCAGCTTCTACCACGGCAGCCTTTCGTCTCAAAGCCGATGTGGCACTGCGTACGGTTTCTAATGCCACCACTACAGTTATTAACAAGGCTACCGTTGTCTCTCGTGCAGCTACTAATGTTATCAAGACGAAGTACAGAGATTCTACTGTGGACATTAACCGCATTCAAGAAGATGTAGATAATGATTATGACTTCAAGAACTACGATTATGACGGTGGAGGAGGACTTGCCCCTCCTTCTACGGGTATGGGAGATTATATGGAGGACATGGAATATGGCATATCTCCACTGGGAGACAAGGGCTTAGTCTTTCGAAGTGACGGTGATGGAGAAGACGATGACATGAGTTTTAGAGACATATGTAATGATTTGGGTGTGACACGTGCTACTCATCCAAACTTGGATAGATACAATGGAAAAAGAAACTACAAATACCCAGTGTTTAGAAGCAAGAAGTTTAGAAAGGCGATATGCTACGGGGCTATTACAATGCTCGTTGGCATCGTAGCTGTGTCAATTGCATCAGCAATCACTAATGGATTCGAGGAAGCCAGACGGGAAAAATCACCTCCCTTGCCTGACTACATGTCTGATGAAGAGTGGAGAGAACACCAGAAAGAGGAATGGGAAGTAGAACACGGTGAAAAGTATACAGGATACAATAACGTGGCTGTTTCAGTTCCAGATGTTACACATGTGAACAATGTTGAAGATGTAATGCCTCCGCCTCCCATGTCAAAACACGACAAGACATTACAATCGGTGTCTGCTGCATACAGACCAGTTTGGTTTGATAGAACAACTGGATGGAATGGACAGACATATCAGGAGGCAATTGACTTTTGTGCCTTATATAGTGACTACATCCCTTGTCCTTATGAGGTATATTGTCCTCTTAACAAAGAGCTTCTCTCTGGTGTAATGGATCATGATGGAGACTCGTGGTCTGCAGTGATCAATATGAACAATGAATGGGTTCAAGTTGGTAACGCAAATCAGTGTGAATTGTATACTGAAAAATATGGGAAAGTTCCTGACTGGGGAGAAGATGGACAAAACAACGAAAAGCTTACAAGGCATATTATGTGCTGTAGAAGCCATCCGTATGATCCTGGAAGTGTATGGAATGTACCTAACCAACCTGGCAGTGGAAATGAATATGTTCACAAACCTGTTGCGCCCACGAATACCGACAGCTCCACAGAATCAGATAACATTGGTGCTGCGAATGAGGCTGCAGGAGGCCCAGATGTTGGTGCTGAGACAATGGCCGAGAATGAGACTACTGGAACTAAAACTACGGTCATCTCTACAACGGAATCAGATAACGTTGGTGCTGCGATTGCGGCTGCAGGAGACACCGATGGTGGTGCCGAGACAGTTGCTGAGACCGAGACTACCGGAACGAAAACTACTGTTAATCCTTCAACCGGTGGCCAGCATGACATTGCCACGATAGAGGGATTGAGCTCAATGACAGAATGGGAAATACAAGTGCAAACCGTCCATCATCCGGCTTGGTTTAGCAATCAATTCGGATGGGAAGGGACAACGTACTCTGATGGAGTAGCATTTTGCGAATCAATTCCACATGGCAAAAGCACACTCCAATTATGCCCAATACAAGCATACTGTCCGAATGGGCCTAGAGATGACAAGCCTCTATAGTAAGTGAAAATGAATTGCCATCATTTGTCATATTTTCTTCATGTGCCGTTACTAACCTAATTATTCATGCATTTAGCTTACAAATGGATGCATTCGAAGGAGAACAGTGGGCTCCTGTTCAATTTGATTCAGGTAACGAATGGGTAATGGTTGGCATGCTAAATAAAGATCCATCAAGTACATGTCGAACGTATACTCAACTGCACCACAAACAACCTTCGTGGGGTATCGACGGCTCAAAAGTTGATATCAAAAAGCATATTCTTTGCTGTGAGCCATTTGGAAGCGAGTCTGGCGGAAATGCTTTGCTTGGAGGTGATGGGTTGGCTGCAACTGATAGCGTCATGACAGAGAGCAGTGCATCAAACAATGCTCTTACAGACATGGTAGAAGCAAGCTCATCTTCTAGCGGAACATTGGTTGAGACAGTTGATTGGTACCCATCAGAGAGTAATGTAGTTGTTGAGGCTGAATGGGGGACAGATAATGACAGCTCTACGAGTGAAAGTTCCAATGGTGATGAGAAAGTAAACGTAGTATATTCAACATTTGATCCTGTATGGCTTGACTCCACCCTTGGTTGGAATGGTGGGTCGCATTCTGATGCACTTGCGGTGAGTGATTGTGACAACAAATTTGAATAAGTTACCTGATCGATGTATCATCTTATCTATAGCTCTTGGTGTCCATCAGTTCTGCCAAAAGTTAAAAACAGGCAGCGGTAAAAACATGGAATTGTGTCCCTACGCAGGTAAGCTTCCTTAAGATGCAATGCTTCGTTATCAATCACTGCTTTTCTTAACAACCTCTTCCTATGCTCAGCATACTGTCCACATGGGCCATCAAGACCTGTAATCGGTGGGCATCAAGCAGATTATGACACTGAAGGTGAACAATGGGCACCCGTGTATGGACAACAAAACCATTGGATTCTGATAAATGCAAAGGATGGTAACTCGGCCACGTCATGCTTGAGCCACATGCAACTGTATGATGAAATGCCATCTTGGGGTCTGAACGATTCTAACCAAAAAATGAAGCAACACATTATGTGCTGCTCCCCAATACAATGACAGCAGGATATGTCTCCTTTAATTCGTACTATAACCTTATTCAAATTGCTATTAATGTACTTATTAATCAAAACAACCATGCTGCTAGAGTATTCAACGTGTTGCCAATCTTGCAGAAGCCCAGTTCAGTCCTCTCGAAACACCCTTCTCGGTTAGTCGAATTGCCAACAATGATGTAAACTCTCGCAACTGAGGTGCATATTCGCGTACTACCGGCAGCACCCCTCTTAGTCTTTGACTAGAGAGAGCGCCATCAAAATCACCAACTAGAAACTGTGACAGCTTGCGCATTTGTTGAACCATCTGAAGAAGCGAGCCACATAATCATATGTTAGGCAATTAGTGACCACACAGAAAAAATATGCAGGACGTAAACTCACTTGTCTGTCCTCCGGTGAGAGATTTGGGTTCATTGCTCGCAACAATGAGGGCATAGGCAGATTACTCAGCCCAAGGTTCATCATTAACTCCTGTGTTGCTTCTCTTCCAGCTGCGTCTACAAAGTTGACAGTCTCTTCCAACAAGAACTCACGGAATACATTACCTTCTGGGCTAAAGAAGAAGCGCAGTGCCTCACGAACAGTTTTCTTATCTCTTTCAGAAGAAGTCGTTGCCTGGAGATTCGTATTGGCACCATTGCTTCCCGATGCATCGACTTGCTTGCTGCCTGAGAAGTCACCAGCAGTTCCTACATTCTTAGAACCTCTAACTCCATCAACTTTAAATGCACTTCCATCACCTTCATCTCTCACAGCAGTGAACTTTTCAAGAGCTTGAAGCAAATCAATTAACTTCTCTGCATCAAACGAACCTTCTCTACCATAAACCATGTACCTCAAAGCTGCCTTCAGCCTCGGACTATTATCCGTCATTAGTCGACGTGCAATATAAGGGTATGCCTCATCAATAATGGCGAAATTAGGATTGCCCACAAGTGCAATCCCTTCAAGCACCCCAATAGCTCGAATCACCAGAGCAAAATACGGTGGGATCCTAAAGGGATATTCAAACGTTATCTCAGCCAAGTCACCAGCAAGCTCCTGAAAGTTGATACTCTTTGCGCCGCCTCCTGCAAGTGCAGCATCAAATACTTTTGTCAATGCCGGTACAATTGGTGCGGTATCAATTCCCTTTGGAATAAAGTCCAGATTCACAAAATCCTGTCCAATCTCACTGTAATCACGGTTCAACAAATGAGCAATAGCTTCAATCATGCCGTACTTTTGATCGTCTGTTATTTCAGTCATTAGTCCAAAGTCTAAGATGCAGAGTTTGCCGTCGTCGGTACGCATCATGTTCCCAGGGTGCTATCGAACACAAGTGTAGAAGCAAGTTATTGAGGTTACATGCATATCATCTTATATTGCAATCATTTCTTTTGGCGAGACACTCACTGGATCTGCATGAAAGAAGCCAAATTCAAGTAACTGCGTCAGGTAGGTAATGACTCCAAGATTCACCAGCGCTCCTACATTATCTGCACTGGAAGCACTTAATTTTTCGCCTTCAATCCATTCAGCCACGTGCACTCTGCGACTAGTATACTGCGGATAATTCTTTGGAATGACTACATCGGGCAGTACTTTCATTTGCTCTCTCATCATGTTGCCATTTTCACCTGCAGCAGAAACACACAAGTCAGTTCTATGTACACTTTAAATGAACATAACAAGTTGTGAAACATAACCCACAAATATAATGCACTCACATTCATTAACATAATCCAACTCCTGATAAAACCGATAGGCAAACTCATCCAACAAGGCAGCAGCATCCAATCGATCACTCAACGCAGGGAAATTCCTAGTAAACAATCCAAGTTCTCTGGCCAGATACAAGTCTAAACTAACCGTCTCCAAAACTTTAGGCCTCTGCACTTTCACCGCGACTACTTCACCGGTTGATCGTAATGTGGCTTTGTAGACTTGTCCGAGACTAGCCGCAGCGACTGGTTCTGGGGTGATTTGACTGAATAATTCATTGACTGGTTTGCCCAATTCTGATTCGATTGTGGCAAAAGCAATTTCGGATGGGAAGGATGGGACCTTGTCGCATAGCTTTTGGAGTTCTACCATGGAACGTGGGGAGAGAATGTCTGGTCGTATGCTTAGTGCCTGGTTGGCAACAGTAAAATATAATGATACAGTTCAGGACAGGCAACTTGAAAGAATATATGAACGTATAAAGACATAACTCACCTGACCCAACTTTATGAAAAACGGCCCCAAACTAGTAATAGTATCTCTCAACTCTCCAGCCCTCCTCACCTCCAAATCAGGATCACTCTTAAGCTTACCACTCACCGAATCCAATATAAAATTACCAATCACAGCACCTCCCGTCGAAGCCACCTGGGCTACACGTTTGGCAATCAAATTAGGTCGTTTCGAAAAAATTTTTTTTAATGCCACTGGATCATATTCATAGGGTAATCTGTCACCCGAATCAGCAGAAGAGGAGGAATCGACATCATCGAATTCGATTAGTTTCATCTCCAATCCTTCTAATGCCGAGTCATCGTCATTCATGTTCTTTCCTCGTAAGGCTTGGATGATGAGGGCTGCTTCTTCATTTTGGGAAATTTGGGACTGCATATCGCGCATTTGACGGGATAGTTCGGAGACTGTTGGTGATTTTCGTTCCTTGGTGGAGTGTAGGGCCGTGTGTGTGCGGATTATTGTGTTGGGTTTGGGTGTTTGGAAGGCACTGGTTGTGCCGGAGAGGAGAGCGAGGATTGCTGTGGCGTGTATCTTCATTGTGTGAAGTGCAAGTGGTGGGATATGTGGTGTTCTGCTGCTTATGGTATTGGTGAGCTGTCAAGTGTTATGATGTTGTATCTACTGTTGAGTTTTATAAGCAGTTTGGAACAAGAGAGGAACGCAATCCACCACGTCGGGTTGGCTGACGAGACGGATGACGGCGAGTGAGAGAGTGAGAGCTTTCACGTGAGTATCAAGAGAATCACGTGATTTTTACTCAAAGCTTTATTTAGACAACGTTTCATCTCACGTGACTTGCGCGTGATTTATTGCTCACGGATGACCCCGCGTGATTTGTGTGCACCTGTGCACCATGATAGGATCTGGAAGAGGAGGGGGAGGCGGAGGCTTCGGCTCCTTCCCCTACCGCTCCTCGCATCAACAAGGCACCGACGGACCCAATCGCGGCAAAAGAGGCAACAACAAACAAAAGTCATCCAACAACAGATGCAGCTCCAATCAGTTTCAATCACAGCTGGATGTACCTGTAGATCAACGGAGGATATTGGTCGGGAAGAATGCAGCTACGCTCCAATGGTTGAAGGATGTTAGTGGTGCCAATGTTTTTGTGCCGAGGCAGAACAATAATTGCAGGGTGAGGCGAGAGGATGCAGATGATTCTGATGGGGCAGGTGATATTTCACAGCAACAGCAACAACATGAGCAGCAGCAGCAGCAACAGCATCCAGTTCGAGTCAACACTTCAGATTTGCCATCATTGTTACATGCGTTTCATGAGATTGCAAGTCTGTTATCCAAATCAAATGATTTTGATAAAGATTCAATAAGCTGCACAGTGAAGATAAGGTCGGACAATAGTGATACAAAGATCAACGGAGAACTGTTTGTACCAAGTGACAATGCATCAGAATCAAGTCATGGATACTGTTTGTTTCGGGGAACAATGGGTCAATTACAATCGCAGTTTCAAGTTTATACCACAGAGACGAGATATGATGTGGACAACATTTCAACGATAGTAGACAATACCAAGTTTGTTCAATCGTCATTGGCCGATTGTCCATGGTTTTGCAAAGATGCACCAGTTCGAAACAGTTCTCTGGCAGTGAGCAGTGACAATCAACCATCTCGTAGATTAGTCTTTGTGTATGGATCCGACGACACTAATCCTAGATTACTGTATGACGCCATATCTCAAGCAATGCTCATAGCCGAGCATGATTTGACATCTAGTAAATCTCATAAATAAAAGTCTATATAAACGATCTACAATCACGAGTTCAATTCAAAGAACAACACATGACATGGTGTTTGTGATCCGCATTGCTTGAATCTTTTCCCCATGAAGGATCGTCATCACCGTCTAATTGCCATGTGTCAAGACAGGTTGTTGCGTCATTGTCTCCTCGTGATCCCACTAGTACCCAGTGATTGGGTTTAGATAATGTTGGTGCCCATTGTTCAAAACTCTCATTGATGCCAATGTATGTGTTGCCCGAAGAAATAGATTGGCTTGGACCATTTGGGCAGTAAGCCTCGTAGGGACAGAGCATCAGTGGTATGCCATCGGCATCTTCACCTTTATTGTAGCAGAATTTGATGGCATCTATTCTCGAGCCACCTTCCCAGCCGTCTGATACTCCAAACCAAGTGCCTTGTGTTACTTCTATGTTAGTTAATTCCACTGGAGCTGTTGTAGTAGTTGCAGAAATGCTCAATGAAGGATTAGCCTGTATGCCCACAACTGATGCGCTCTGAATTGCGTCCGAGGTCATACAGCACAAGATGTGCTGCTTCAGTTCCTTTCTAGAATCATCTGCTCCCCAAGAAGGAGTTTCTCCAAACAACTGGTTGTAATCCAGACAGGTTGTTGACATTGCATTGTTGAATCTTCCAATTAAAACCCAATGAGTATTGTCGCCGCTAAATGGTGCGTACTGTTCTTGTGCTGAAAACTCCATTTCAGATCCGCCGAAAGCTGCATTTGTGGGTCCTTGAGGACAATAAGCATCATATGGACAGAGTGTCAGCGGTTGGTCGCCTCCTTGTAATGTGCAAAATTCCTCTGCGTCAGAGTGGGAGCCGCCGGTCCATCCCTGTGAATGGTCATACCAGACTGGGTTGAGATGGACTACAATTGCTTCTTCGTGAGTAGATGTTCCACCGTGAGGATATGAGTTGCCAGCACCGTTGTGAGCAGTTCCATAGATATTTTGAGGCATACCCTGAATTGAACCTTGAGCTGATTGGTTGGAGCTCATAGATTCTTCCAGCTCATTGTCTGTTAAGGCAGCAGCTTCGTTTTTGTCAGAAGATTGTGCAACAGCAGTTTGATCATCATCTGTGTAGTCATAACCATGAGAACCACCCTTGCAACACAAAATGTGCTGCTTCAACCCAGGTTCTGATCCGTCCAAGCCCCAATCAGGCTCTTTATGATAATTTTCTTTGTACATAGTACATGTCTTTGGATCATCCTTGCTTATTTGTCCAATCTGAATCCATGCATTGGGTGCAAAACTAGTAGGCGCCCACTGCTCGCCTTCATAAGCTTCCTTTTGCAAAAACAAAGGCTTGTCAAATTGAGGCCCATTTGGACAATACGCCATGAGTGGGCACAAGTGAAAGCTGTCACCCTGACCCGAATCAACAGATGCACAAAAGTCAAGAGCATTCTGATAACTTCCGCCAGTCCAGCCATCCTTGAACCCAAACCAGAAAGGAATATACTTGCTTTTAACATTGTGTTCCAGCTCTGTTAAAGTGTGACTGGAGCCTGATTGTTGCGTGTTGCCAGAGTCTGAATTCGATATGCTTTGATGCGCAAGAGGAGGTACAGTAGGAGCAACACCTAAATCTTCAGATACTTCCACCATCACATCATTGCAGCACATCAAATGACTCATTATGTCGTCATTTACATTGCTTCTTCCGTATCCAGCCGGCTTGGAAGTGGTAACACGGTTGCATTCATCTGTACTCCCAACCATGACGTATTGATTGCTCCTATCGCCAGTTGCAGCCCATGCTTCTACTTCTTCAAAATGAACATCAAAGATGAGATTGCCAGTTGGGCCCTTAGGACAATAGATGCTGTATGGACAAGGTACCTTTTTGTTCATCGAGTAACAAAACGATAGCGCATCTTGGTAAGTATGCCCATTCCATTTAGATTGTCGATCATACCATCTGGGATCATACTTTTGGTTGATTTGTTCAAGGTACCATTTGTCTACGTCGTCAGAATCCAGCAGTGAGTTGTTAGTATCCGACACCGGTGGATCGGGTAAGTCCAAGTTGGGCGAGAAATTTTCTGCCGCATCTTCAGCAGAAGGGATCGGCATAGAATTGACATCATTGCCCAATGGAGCCTTTAAGCAACACATGACGTGCTTTGTCATTTCTTCATCAAACTCATAGTTCTTGAACTGAGCATTTTCTTCACCTCCTAAAAACACTTCACATTCTTTTGCACCAGCACCTACTTGCACCCAACCGTCTGTTTCATCACGAAAGGGTGCCCACGAAATACCGTTATCAAGAGTGCCTTCTATGAGTTTCCCTGTCTTTCCTGGGCAGTATACTTGGGTTCAAGAAGATGAGCTTCAGCACAACGTCCAATGAAAGAATACATTCCATTACCACACTCACCATCATACGGGCATGGCATGAAGTCATCGTGGTTTGCACAAAACTGCACTGCCTCCTGATACGTCTGACCCTTCCAACCAGACTTTCTATCAAACCAAATGGGCAAATATGAATCTTCCAAAGCATAAGTCAAAGCTTCAAACTGCTCTTTAGACATTCCATTCCCTCCTTCATCAAGCCACCAATCCAACTTCTCCTTCTGCCCATTATTTGTACTTGCAACAGTCGACTCTTTTGAATGCACCTGGGAATTATGCTTCTTCACTTCCTCAAACCCCCGGGTGACCAAGGCAGCCACACTTAGTGACAACATTACAAAACCACTGATAATCATACAGTACTGGCAATACTTGTTGTACAGGATTCGAACCGGGAGCTTGTACTTTTTCTTACGAAAGAATTCAGGATGTGATTCAGGAGTCATGCCCAGCTCCATGGCTACGTTATCATAGTCAGGATCATCGCGATAGCCTCCGGCTGCACCGGGTTTAGGTAGATTTGTAAAGCTGAAGGCACTTTCTGCAGACTTCTTTGTTTGAGTGCTATATGTGGTGCTTTTGCTTTTCGTCTGTGTATTATTGGGTTCATATCTCTTCATAGCTTCTTTGAATGGATTTGGCGGAGGCCCAGTTTCTTCCTCTGTAGGCCTTGCTTTCTTTTCTCTCCTTCTTCGAGAAGTCATAAGTTGACCTTCCGATACTTTAAGGGTTTGGGGCGGTTCCTCGTATGGAGTGGGCGAACTAGGCAAAGACATGGGGGGTTGTTCTCCATACTTAGGGTCCTGATATGGTGCCTTCTCGCCTTCCTTTGGAACTTCACCTTCGCCATGGATCGTATCCAACTCTTGTGCATTTGATATGAGGGACTTGCCCTCGTTATCCTCTTTGTCAAAATACTCAAGAGTGTTCACATCCGCATTGCCTGCTTTCTTCTGCTGTACGATATTGTCCACAATTTGAGACACAGCCTGGATTGATGTTTGAACGAGGCTGCTGTAACCCTCTTCTTGTTCATGCGCACTCTTTTCTACCTTAGTGAACATTCCGTCGGTGTAAACGGGAGTGGACGGGGTGGGTGGGGCTGCTGCTGCTGGAATAGTTGGCTCGGGTGTTGCGACACTTGCGTTGCTATCAGAGCCATCATCAAGGAGATCCGAAACACCGTTTGGTGTGCGGCTATCGGGCGTTTGGTTGGTCGACATGCTGCGTGTGTTCTAGTGTAAAAGGGCCATAGTAGAGCAGGGGCTCATCTTGAGAATGGGAGTAAAGTGTATGATGTGATGTGTGCGTGCGATGGCAAAGATATTGTGGCGGGAAATCGGAGAGAAAAGCAAAGGAAAAAAAGGAGGGAATGAAGGAGCCTCGGCTCATGGGCTGTGGTGCTGCAGGGTGCTGCCTAAAGATAATTGAATGGAGCTGCTGGCGATAGATATTGAATAATGGCTACAGTGATTATCATGATCATTCTCTCGGATATCTAACGGACTCGTGCAATACCTCATTCCACATTAGGATTAAACTTTTCTTGAACTAAGTTCAGCAAGAGTCCTACTTGTACAAAAAGTAGACGCAAACACATTCCTCTTCCATCCAAGAAGCAGACCATTCATTTCATCATTGCATTATTGCAATCAGCAATCAACAAGATTGTACTACCAAAGATTATCGTATCTTCATCTCATCCATTATTTCACATAATTGGACACACACGCGTAGAGCAAACTAAACATCTGCAGGCTCAAATCTATTCGTATTGCGAATCAACGTGGCCTCAACCTCTTCATTTTCAACATCCTGCTCATCCTCTACCAGCACAACTACAAACTCGGGCTCTTTCGGCACTTCCACAATCCTCGGTATGTCGGTGAAGACTGATCGAATCTGGGTACATATATTCTTCTTTTTCTTAGACCTCGCCTCGAACGGAAACGATATGTGCTTATTCAACTTGGATGTTAAGGTAGATCCACTTCGAGACCACGTTGATGGTGCAGTAGATATGGATTGCTTCCTCTCGATATCCACAGCTTCTTTGGGCGATGGCGCTGGCTTCCTTGCCTTCTTCATTGCTTGGGTATTGTTTAGTAGGGCGTCTAGTGATACTTTCATGTCCAATGTTGTTTTGCTCAATTAATATGCGATCATTGGCAGCTCGTGATGGAAATGTGATGGTTGCAGGTTGCTTTTTAGTTGATGTGCAGTAGCCTGCCAACACTTCCGCACAACTCGTTTTACTTGCTCTTTCCAACTCTTACTGAAAGTTGGCCAAATTTGTTTGGCTCTGCACCCAAAGATTCGTAGCCAAACGATCTCATGAGGTTAGTAATAACACCAAGAGATATGATACCATGTGGGGTCAAAACCCTGTCTAACCTGAATCTAAGAAATCTAAGACTTCGACAACATGCAACGTCGGAAAGAGGGGAACTATCGGACTCGTCAATCATCTGCTTCGAAGCATTCACCACATAAACTGAAGCTGGTATAAAACAGTCTAGCAATGGCACATCATGCTCAAACAAAAGCAATCAGGGCGAGGCGTCGCCGCTGTAAGGTCAAAGCTGCAAGCAAATATGCGAGTGCAAGTGGAAACAGGGATCGATCGTCAACTGCAATTGCCCTTCGAGAAATGCGTTATGAAAGAAGGGAATTGCTGAGACGTATTGCAGATGCAGAGTCACGAGCCTTAGAGGCGGAGACTGCTCGAGATGATGTTCTTGCTGATACATCTGCATTTTATGATTTATGATCAAGGCACCGAACTGTGGCAGAATGTCTGGGATCAAAACGATATTAGCCAAACACGAACTTTTCCTACGAATAAGTCTGTGATGTGCTCTTCTGTCGAGGAGGCTGGTGGAAATTGTATGCCTGGAGTGCATTCCTATGGATCAATTGATAAAGGCAAGACAACTCAGTCTATTTGGATCAAAGGTACAGGATACACTTTAGTTGGGTTGGTGTCGACTGAAGATGAGAAACGTCATGTTCGCAAAGGAGCTGGTGATCACTGGGATCAACTTCCAATGATGTCGAAGGTCCACACCGACTGTGAACAAGACGAAGGCGATGTATGTACTCTTGAGATAGATATGATTGAAAGACGTGCTGAACTCTACCATTCTACAACGTCGAGTACTCAACAACTTCAGCCTGTCAAGGTATGGACAGATTTGCCGGAGAAAGTTTGGATAGCTGTGGGAGGCTGTGTTGATGCCTTGTATTCACTGGAGAATGCAAACCATTAGTAGTACAGCTTGATTGAGTTTGATAATGACATCTTTGATGGCGACTCTATGCACCCGAGCGCTATTAAGATAACTTGAACATTACATCATGCACATGAAGTGACAATCACAAACGAAAACTACTATTTCAGGTGGTCCCAAACTCGCCAGAATAAATTATTAAGCCGTCAATCACGAGAGAGTCTCTAAAACGCATCCCCATCCCCAGTCAACAACTTGCATTTACGCCACCGCACCTGCCACACCACAAACGATCCTTCAATTGTTATATTCTTGTTCGCCACCACTGTTAATACCAAAGATCACCAGGTAATTAATAAACAAACTACCACTCAACCGCATGCAAGTTATCATTTCAACATATAATAACCCTTCAACAAGTAATACCCCAGCATCCCACATGATGCCAACCAACAAATCCCAATCACCACCGTCTTGAACGTGATAAACTCCCCAATCGTCGGATCGTCATCGTCACCGTCACTCTTATTGTACCACGCATCAATGTCGTCGGCATCGTCTTTGTCATTCTCCACACCAATACTCTGATACGTATTAGGATTGTACTTCGACTCCACGATCATTTTGCGCTCATCGTCATCAAGATCCTCCACTGGTACCTCGAGACTGGATATTTGACGTAATGTTCTTTGACTGTGCTCGGTCGCCAAGAACGCAGCAGTTCGTACTGAGTTGCGAGAGACGCTTGGAGTCTCTTGAGGGTTGCTATCGTTGTTGTCTTGGTGTTTCATTATTGTTGATGATGTTGCCATGTATTAAGAAGTAGAGAGAGGCCAAGTGAGTATTGTTGCTGATTTTACTTCGCTTGGCACATCTAAAGAGCATGCGTTCGCTGGGTATGTCTATGGCGTGTAGGAGCATTGCGTAAGGTGGAGCAGATTTAATCGGAGGCTGTTTGATGCCATTGTACGTTACTTTCATCATCCATTTGGATTTGGTACTAACAAGAAGTTTTGTCGTATACACAAGATATCTTGTGAGTGTGATAATGTGTGTTTTAATGCTCATACTATCATTCTATTGTCGGATGGTCGTGAAACCATGACAGATTGCTCTATAATAAAGCTAGCATGACACTTAGATATGTTTGCTTATATTTCTATGATTGATGTTTCATTATTCTGGCGCTTGTTGCAGAATGCTGCAATGATCATTTACCTATCATATCTGGTGGCACCACTCCGTCTTCATTTCTAGTGACGAAAAACCCAGCACCTTGATTTGTTACTATGTCCAAATTCAAACCAATTTCAAGCAACGGTACGTCCTTTGAACCCTCCCAAGACCTCGGCATTATCTCAAGTCTAATTGTAGGGTCGTTTTCAGACATTCTTAACTCCGTATCTCCAGGAGCTGCAAACATTTCAAGTTTGCCAAAGCATCTTCCGAGTTCTATTGGACGTATTCGACATGCATGTTCTTCGAGTAGATTGAATTGTCGCGCTACAGCAGCTTCTTTACTAACAGTCCCTGTGTTGTCAAGAAGTATTCAGTCCATTGTACTCATGTCATAATACACGCAACATCGTACACAATCATATGAACCTCACCTGTACACCTTGCAACTTTGCCAACATACCAAAATCTAGTTGAGCTACCCGATGTACTAGGATCACGTGTATAGATATCCAATATGCAATCTGAACCACCAGCTTTCCGAATGTTGTTGAAATGATTGTTTTGCCGTATGATGTTTTCATTTGTGTATGCCACATCGCCACCCTTTGGTTGTGGACGATTTCTCATTGGCGAGATGTAATCCTTTTCTTCCTCGCTTATCATATGAAGCGGCTGCAGCTGGATTCTGATAGAGCGAGATAAACCATGACTATTGCATAATGGAAATGGCATAGGGCGCGTAAATGCTGATGTGATGGTTAAAGTTGTGGACAAAAGCACAGCGACTACTAGGCAGTGATTGTTGAGGATTGTGCCCATCTTGAGAGCAAGATCTATAGTGCAAGAATGCAATTTGAGCTGTGCGGTCGTTTTCGTTGCTAGGATGTTTATTGGGGCTTATTGATTCGTCGCTCTCTCCTCTCTATCGGGTAGGGGTGATGGAGGAGGGGAGGGGAATGGAGGAGCTGGAAAAGATTTGCATCTGCTTGGGAATTGGTACCACTCTACGAGCCGTCGCGTCGCAAGTGGAAGGGCCTAGTGTGTTGAAACTTGAAACGAACCCGAACAACCCACCAATCACCAATCACCGTGATGTCAAAGTTCAGAACCCTGCACTCTGGTTATCCATAATACAATAAGGAAGCAGCAGCGAATATAATCTTAGCCACCAATACATATTACCATGCAATTGACAATCCTCCTCATCATCCAAACTGTTGCTACTGCAGCATTTTCCATCAACCATACAAGAGCTGTTGTTCGCTCCATCAAAACTGCATTGAATTATCATCCTGAAACGTTTGAGCGTGCCGTGGATTGTGCAAGTAACTATGGCATGTGTGACGTTGATGAATTGTTGAACCTTGCTAAAGGTCAGTACTCAAGTTTGTACCATATCCGCAAAATTGTTGTACCATATCCGCAAAATTGTCCAAAACTGAACATCAATTCTATTTGGACGTATCAAAGACCTAGAGGAGTATCAAGGTTGTTTCTATGAAGACGGATCGGAAGAAGCATGCTTGAAGGAAGCTGATGTAAGCAGTGTGTGCGTAACAATCGTCCGCGCCTTTGACTCCACCTGAACACATCATGTTGTCACTTGTCACTATCATTAGGATCGTGAAGACCTATCCAATCTTCTCCTACTACAAGGTGAGATGCAAGAACGAATGCGTTATTTTAAGGAAGGGAACCTCTTCGCGTATGATGTTCAGGCTTACCGTGATATGCATGATAGAGATGAATTTATGGATTAGATTGCCCCGGATTTGGATGTCTAGGAAGTTCTTACTTCGCCTCTCTAGCAGTTTCAATACCAAACTCAATGCATTGAGCAGTGACTAGAATCAGCAGACAGAAACTTGCCATTACTCATACAGCGGCAATATGTTGTCTTATAGGAAAATATCGAGTTCTAAGAAAGTAGTAGCATCTGTAACATAAGCAACGTTTACGTACACTCTTCAGCTTGTGGAGATACTCCTAAAACAGACAACTCAGTAAATGCCACCAACAAGGCAATCCGCTACGACCTTCTCCCCATTCAGTGACCACATTTGAATCAAACATACTGCTTTTTGATTCACCATCTGTATCATCAAATCCTTTCTTTGTTTCGAAAGCATTCCTCTCAATCCATTGATCTAATGATCCACCCTCACTACCTTCTCTTTCTATTGCTTCCCAACCCCATGGTGTAATCACTTTACCATTACTGTTTTTGACTACTACGATAGATGGCACACGTTTTGTATTAAGTAAAAAGAGCAAAGTCAACCTTGACGGGTGATTGAATGGCAGCTCATAGAATCCTGTATTTGACAGTATAGATCCAATGTGGCTTTGTGTTGATTGATTTGGTACGCAAATGATTCTACTATCAGAGCAATGACGTTCATCTTGAGTTGCATCCTTCTCATTTAGTGCATGGTGAAACCATTTGCTAACTATTGATATTGCAAGTAGGCTTTGTCTGTTTGTACAGTCGACAAAGAAGAACAATGTGAAACTATCTCGACCATTCAAACTTGTGAAAGAGTTGTAAATTGGTGCGTCTGGGATGAATTGAGCTTCGTTTTGTGAACCTGCTTCTGCATTAATGTACTGATCGGACTCATTAGCACCTCTACTTCTACGACGATATCTAAAATAGATTTTATATTTGCGTCTGCGGTAGTCATCACTAAATGGATGGAATGGTAGGGATTCTGGTAGTGCAGCCAACACTCCTGGTAATCTACAAAGCTGCTGCTGTTTCCGCTGGCTCATCTCGCTCGTCTAAGAAGAGGCGCCGCCGGCCAGTGCATCGATCACATCAGTCACAGATTCTACGGGGATCACGTAGAACTTCCGCGATTTTTAACTCAGCCAATATTCAATATTTTTTCATTCTGATTTTTGATGGCCAACCTGGTTTATAAAACTAAAACCAGTAGGGACATCAATTTTTAGAATTTTGATATGTTGGATATTGCCCTTAGTTAAACATCGCGGAAAATCGCAAAACTCCACGCAACCCGATGCTTTGAAATCTGAGACTCCTACCTCAAATGACCCATCAGTGACGTAGGAATTAGTACACTTAATTTCGGTTCAGTAGGTACCTTTCACATGCATAGAGTTCTTAACTGGAATCAATGATATCTAATATAGATAGAAGGTAGTAGATTGGTTTAGATCTAAACAAGACAGTCATATGCCAGTCATCAATGTCTAGAACTCATGTGTTGCACACTCGAACGGACACACTGATCCTGTTCTCTGGTAAAAAAGTGAAAGTGGGTAATGTAGTAGTGGCCGGGCAGTACCAGTTTGATGCCCGTTTTGTACCCGTGCGCTGCCCAAAATGAGGGTAAAAGGTCGACGACGACGATGACGACGATGATTCTCGCGGCAAGAGACAACCGTACTACGGTGTGTCCGATTTTTCTCTCTTGGTGGTGATTCTCTACATATTATTTTGTAACTCCGCGATGACCAGGAGGATCCGGGTCTCTAATTGAACCCCTCGCGATGAACTCGCGCTTTGCTCCCGCTCCTCGTGCCCGTTCTCGCGCTCACTCTCGCCCCCTCCAAAATACTCCCGCTCCCTCCCGTCTACTCGCGCTACTTCCTGCTTGCTCGCGTTTCCCTCGCGCTTGCTCGCGCTCAAACTTGCTTTTTTCTAACAAAATACTCGCGCTCACTCTCCTTCCCCTCGCGCTCACTCGCTCCCTCCTGCTTGCTCGCGCCACCTCCAAAACACTCGCGCTCCCTCCCACTTCACTCGTGTTTCCCTTGCGTTTACTCGGGCTTTAGACGGGAGGCCCGGTTCCTCCAGGGCCTCCAGCAAACAAATAATCCATTTCGTCTCCTGTGGCATGTAAACGATCCAGTTCATCTTCACCGTAGTG
>JALLPI010000123.1:0-32228 GCA_036939935.1 Cyclotella atomus | reverse complement strand
AGACACTAATTGGGCTGTAGCTAAGGTAATATTTAGTTTTAGAACAAATCCTTTTTAGGTTGGACTTCCTGTGACCCTTCCAAACAGTTCTACCACTTAGGTCTTGCCTTGAAACGCAGTAGATCACTCACTAATCCTCATACTATTAGCCTGCCATCAGCATCAGCAATCGTCATCATCATCACCCTTCCCTCTTCTCCTCCCAGCTCCGAATTCCTCGTCACCCCGGCAGCTCCTCTTACGATCTAACGTGTCTGCCGTTTTTATCATTGCTTAACATTGATCAGTTTAACATCATCATGAGGCCGCGGCGTGCCTTCTTCTTCACATCAGTTTTATATGCTCATCTGCCATCTGCACATCAAGAAGTAGCTTACGTCTCGGCATTTGTTGGATCAACATCAATGAAGCGTAAACAGCGATGCGGCCCCGTCCAGAGTCCTATTCTGAGAGACACCGAAAGCAAAATATCCAGCACAAGCTTGTTGTACACTGTGAATAAAGAACATGGGCACCAAGTGACAAACAGAATGAGGGAGGCAGAACTTGTAGAAAGCACATTATCAAATTCTTTGCACGAGGCAAGAATTACCCATTATACAAGCAAACGGACAACAGTACCACTATTTCCATCTGTAAGACAGTGCAATGCAGCCATAGCAACATTCGGGGACTCTGGTGATTTTAGAAGGGCCTTGAAGATGTTTACTGCGATGAGAAAATCTGCATCAATCATTAGACGAATGACTCGCAGCAGCAATTTATTTTCACATATTGACACACATGAGAGTACAAGGTTGGAATGGGAAGAGAACACAGAGTCTAGTACTGATACAAAGTCATCTTCTTGTCTTGATCTTGTTGAAGAGGTGAGATTGATTGTGTTGATTTGTGTCATATTAAAATGTTCCTAATGTTCACATAACTTTCTCCATAGGCACCAGTACCAACGTTGGTAACCTATTCCACACTGATTTCAAGAGCAGTTGGTGTCGGCAAGCCAAGAGTTGCAATTAGGCTCTGGAATTTAATGAAGAACCAGCCTACATTTTACACAAATGTTATTTCACGCAAAATGAGACAAGGGAGAATATCTGATCCTGAAGGTGTGTGGACATTTAGCAATATGGCTAGAATTGCTTAAAACATCTCACCTCACAAAGTTATCTTAGCATTCATGGATCCTATTGAGCTGAAAAGACTGGAAGTCGAGCATGATGCAATTGTACCTGATGCTATCTTTTGCAATACGCTGATGAATGCCTATGGTGCGTGTGTTGTTTCTCTTATCTTTAATCACTCTGCTTCATGGATCTAATAAACTCATTCTGTTGGGCAGCAAAATTAGGTGATCATCTGATGGCAAGATTTATTCTAAACTCAATGCTTCGGTCGTCAGGCAAAGACACAAAAGATGGAATCGTATTGCACGAGATACCCCAGACCAAACCCACCATAGTCACATTTAACACGCTAGCAGACGCATGTAAAGAAGCTGGAGATCTTGCTGCTGGGCTAGAAGTGTTAGAACTTATGAAATCTCACAATCAGCAGCCTGATGCACGTACATATACAATATTGATCTCAACAGTAGCAAGAAAGCCCAAACTACCGCAAGTGAAAAATGTAAACAGTGGAGGAGAAAGTGATCCAGATAGAGCCTTTGATTTGCTTAGTGAGATGCAGGAGAAAGGTATCAAGCCCAATGGGGTCACATTTAGTGCTCTAATTGACGTGTAAGCATCAGGCTTGATATGACTCAAGCCACTGAGGAATCACATTTTTGTAATATCTCTCTCACATGAGTTTTTATTTATATGCACAACAGATGTGGTAGGTGTCGCCGTGCTGACTTAGCTCTTAATGGGCTACGCATAATGCTTTTGCAGAAGAAAGCTGAGAATAATACAAAGCCATTGATTAATGAGGTTGGTAAGCTTTTGTATCTAAGTTGGTACACTAATATTGACTGAATCACTTAGTTCGCTCTATACCTCTCAGGGGCTTGGACCGCAGCAATCACGGCCTGTGGCAAATATGGAAGGATAGATACAGCGCTAAGATTATTTGATGCCATGCAACGTCAATTTCAAGTGAAGCCAAACGTCATTACATGTGGTGCTCTGACAGATAGTTTGGTGAAAGCTGGAAGAGTTGCAGAGACAATTGAGGTCCTGCAGTACATGAAAAATGAAGGAATCGTACCAGGTACGGCAAACAAACATCCTTATCAATTGTGCGCTTCAATCTGTCAGCCTCACTTAATACCGTACACACAGGCGAAGTAATGTATACATCTCTCATGAGTAGTGCACTGGAATTGGCGCAGAGGAAGAATGACGCAATCCTGACAGTCGATGGGTTGCAAGTCAAAGTCATAGATAGGCTAGTAAACGACATTGATGAAGAAGAGTCCCGCAATGCAACCGAGAATTCCATACTGCTCTACTCGGAATTGATGAGATCAATGGTAAGAGGCAATATGGAAGCTGGAGAGAGGAGAGAGGCAGTGCTCGTAAGGATATTTTTAGCCTTTGGAGAAATGAAAGGAGCTGGGATCACTCCAGATGTAGCATGCTACAATTCACTGTTGAGGGCGTGTTCCTTTGCTGGAGATGCAGCCAGAGCGCGTGCTGTTTGGATTAAGATGCAAGAAGATGGGTTGGAGCCCAATGATTCATCCTTCAGAGATGTCTTGCGGGCTGCAGCGAAGGAAGGTAGGAGTGATATCGCAGACTTCATATGGAATGATGCAATGTCAAGGAAGAAGAGTCCTTATGACAACAGTTTCAGTCCCCGTGTATCAGATTTTGAGTTGCTCCTTAGCACGTACTGGTCTGAAATTCAAAAAACAACTAACCACACAGCTCGGATGTGTGGTCATCGAAAAATACTTGATGCATATGAATCTTTACAATCTCAAGATCGGATATCCTTATCAGAGATTGAACATAATCAACCTCTAATGTTAACAGTGCTTCGTTCAGCCGTTTCAGTTGTTCTTGTTCCACGGAAAGAGGAAACCTCTGATGACATCAGGGAAAGGGTGCGTGCCCGATCCTTGGCAGTAGAAATAGCCGGACTTGAAGTTATGCATGGTGCCCTTTCATCTTCTACTGTCGATAGAAAGATGAAAAAAGCTTTATCTCTAGCAAGAGAGTGGATGCATTATCACTAGAGTTTGATAAAGATCAATAAAGATATGAACTATACTGCTATGATACAAATGACTTCTCGTAACGTTGAATAGACTTGGCGCAGCAAGACGGTGTATGATCTGATGGCATGTCCCTTGCAACATCTTTTCCATCACAAACAGATTTGATGGCCGCGGACACCGATGAAAAAGATTGAGGATTTGATAAGTGACTTGCTATTCTAACTGCGGCGCTTGCCAATACTTCACAAAGCTCCATTTTTTCGCGCATCTTGCAATCACCCGCCAA
Source organism: Cyclotella atomus (assembly GCA_036939935.1). NCBI lineage: Eukaryota > Bacillariophyta > Thalassiosirophyceae > Thalassiosirales > Thalassiosiraceae > Cyclotella > Cyclotella atomus. Next base: position 28,782 of record JALLPI010000123.1, on the reverse strand, counting down.
CGCGCCAAATGCCTCAACGAAATATACAGCATCGGAGTCACTCAATTTTTCTACGATACGAAGATGTCTGTCAATTGTAGTGCAGCATATACATGCATCAAACTGCTCCGACTTAGCGGCAGAATAAATCGCATTTGACATAAACTCAAAGATTCTCTTCGCAGCCTTACTGATGCAAGATATTACTTCATTCCTGTTCGCTGATACAGCTTTTTCGAACGCTTTTGATTCAATTGCACATTCGCATGCAAGCAATAGTGATCTTGGAAGCTCGCTTCTTGATATTTCGCTAAACAATAAAGTCATCATCTCCCAATCGACTGCCTCGTGGTTGACTGCTAATTCCAGCAACAATGTATGTAAACGGCCACCCAGCCTAGCAGCAGATATGCTAGCTTGATTCTTCCACAACGTTCTTGCATAGGAGGGAAAATGTGTCTGGCTCAATTGGGATATATCTGCGAATGGCAGTGGCAACCCCATAGCTTCGATTTCCATAGCAATGAATGATCCGAAAGCTATTTTCGGGATGTGATCATCGTCAATGTCGCGTGCGTAGCCTTCTTCCAGCATAACTCTCAACAAAACATCATATGGGCAGAGGATTGAAGCAACTCTCAAAGCCCGATGACGCATTGCGAAAGATAACGCCTTGTTTTTAGAGCCATTCTCTTCGCCATGTGTCGAGAAACTTCCGTCGTGACTGTCTTCCATCATGAAAGCAAGGGTTGATGCAACAGATCCCTGCTTTGCGAAAACAATGCCAAGTAGCTCTCTTGCATGCGACAATGCAAGGTCACCCTCAAAACAATTAACCTTTTGGTTGGTAGCTGTAGACTTAGTTTTTGTATCTTTTTTTGAGGCCTTGACATTAGTGTTGGCATTTTCATCCTGGTCGGATTCGTCTGATATTGTATCAAACTGATTGCAGTCTTGAGCGAAGCACATCAAAAATGCGATACGGAGGGCTGTTCTACTAACACTGAGTTGAGACCTTTCTTTTTGAGACAGTGATTCAAAAATGGATGGTTCATCGTTTGACTTGATTCCGGTGTTTTTATCTGATGAAGACTTTTGATGGACCCAATCCTGTTCACCTGAGCTAATATTCATCTTTGCCATATCCATAAAGAATTCGGATGTGACTTCATTGTCCTCGTTTATTGTATTGAGATCGTTGTGTTTGACAGTCGACAAAGGCCTGGCGTCCGCTTCCACAGCTTGCTCTAGTGCATCTGCTGAGGAACCGCTGATGATGTCATCACCATGCACTAACCAACGGCGAGTAAACAGTCGAACGCATTTCCCGATGTTTATGTGGGAATATCGATCAGAGAGCATCTCACATGCATCATGAATAAGCATTGCCAACGAACGAAAGTGAGAAGTCGTGAAGAGGCTGTTGCTATCAAGTGATGCTTTTGCTGCTGTTAATGAGCCTTCAACCAAGAGGTGTTTCACTAAATTTTCTGGCATATATTCAACACTTTGCAATGAATCTTGAAATCCTTTGATGATGCTTTTGTATGAAGTCTTCGCCGCGTGCGAAATAGAAGGATGACGTAGTAGAATGTCATTGACTAGGATGATGTCGGAAATCATGGCTCGAGCGACAGCAATACGTTTGACTCTCTCTATAGCGTTTTCTTCATCTTCCGCATTGGCTGCACTACCTTTCAACTCGAGCTGTTCAGCTGCTAAAGTTGCGTTTGTGAATGCGATTTCAATACACTTTAACTGCTCGTGCGAGCCACTATCATATTTGGTTGAACACCACCATGAGAAATCAGCACGATCAGCAGCTAATGTCAACTTCTTGACAACATTAAACACAGATGATTCTGGCGATGGAAGAGCCTCTCTGCCACGATTCAGCTTGAGAAATTTGATGACAAGAGATCTCGCGTGAATGTAACCAGCAGGGAGACCTAACAAGCTGCAGAGCGGTGAAAGTGAGGCTGTAATGGCATTGGTCGAGTCGCCTTCCAGAACATCATGAAGGGCTCTCAGAGGATCAAAACACTGAGATGAATCAAGATTCAGGAGATTTTGTTGCATTCTGTAGTTTGATGAGATGGGCTTCGATGGATCACTTGGAAGAGACTCAAAAAGTTTTGTGTATGGAGGTTTCTTTTCTGGTGGATGCTTGTCGAATATTGAAGACAGTAGGATCAAAGAGTTTAGTCGCCGCCCGATGCGTTCAGATTCCCGCGTGTGGGCCTTCTTTCTTGCTTCACTTGTCATGAATGGAGTGAGTTTCGAAAGACATTCACTGTAAAGCGTCAACATTGTCAAGTGACGATCGTAGTCTGAGCAACACGCTGATGACTCTTCCAATTTGATGACGCACTTTCTGAGCACTTTTGATTGATTTACCACTGGCAGTAGAGGTAGACACGATTCTCTAATTGTTGCTGCTGCATGTGCCAAATCACATCTTCTGTCATTCATATGGTCATCTGGGGTGGACAAGAGGAACTGCATCAGTGTGGATGCAGGCAAATGTTTATCGATACTGTAATACTTGACAAACTTCGTTGCAAGCTTCAAGACAGAATCGGCATCCAATTCAGATGCGGCGCTCCAAATAAGCTTTTCGCAGTAGCCTTGCAGCACAGGAATCGAAGCTGTTGTTTGAGTGAAGGTAGAGGGGTCAAATGTGACTTTGAAGCGAGACAAAATGCTCCACATCTTTGAGTGCATGACAAAACATTGGCATTGCTCAATGAATTTCATTTGCTTGCACCACGGGAACGGCTGCCCTGATGAAAAGGAACCTGTGCCGCAGTACACTCCAATACTAGCGAGAGTAGCTATTCTGGGGAAATGTCGTTGACCGATTGCAGAGGGTAGCGAAGCTTGGTATAGCTGAAGTAAAACAGCAAAGGTTATGATGAACAGTCCATAATGCCGACAATAAGGCTAGTGAAATGTGCACTTACGTTGAAGGCCTTATCTTTGGGTAGATTGCCTATCAAGAAAGATATTGATAAGAGATGATCGACTGCACCGGAAGTGAGCCCTGATTCCATGCCACCTAAACTTCTTTGTGCAAGAGCTGTGCTCACTGAAACAACATGATTTGAGAAGGGGCATGATTTGTTTCTTGACAAGGCAACTGAATCTGTAATCGATGCCACCCGTAGAGCTGTAGTATGTGCGCCTCTAGATTCAAGCACATGAATAATGTCTGATGCATTCATGGGTGAGTGGGTTACGGACGTACACCCAGCGGTAGTATACAACTCCACATCAAGAATGCTCTCAAATGTGGCCATACTCAGTACGAGAGCGTCGAGAGGTCTAAGCAACAGACCATCTCCGACATACCAAGAAGGGTGCAAAACGGGTGAACTCGGAAGTCCTCTACCATCAGATAAAACTCCCCTGCGTCTCATGAGTTGTTTGTGTTTTCGACTTCCTGACTGCAGTAGATAGATGTACCGTTCTAATTTTTCACCCACGCCGAGGTCAGCTCGGCATGATACATCACAGACAAACTCAGACAAATTCACTAATGATATAGATGGCGATAACATGGATGGTGGACTGACTAAAATAACATGTTCTCGAAATAGCATTGACGCCTGCGCTAGGCTTTTCACCGCAAACAATGACGCGGAAATGTTTTCTTCATCATTTGACATGAATGATATCGATTTGGATAGATTCGATGCTTCCAAAGATGCGCGTCCAAATAGTGTAAGTGCAACAGATACTACGGAATGAAATGATGAATGACCCGTTCCTTCATCGAGCACTCCGGATACTTGCAGCAACAATAGACTGGCGTGGTTGCTTGTAGTTTTGGCAATTGTTGAGGCCAATGTTCCGACTGAGCGGGACCAAAGGTTGGACACCTTAGAAGGCACGTCGCACAAAATCGCACACCAATGCTTTGCAGAAGCAATAATTGTCTTCAGGTTATCTCTCAGAGAACTGTCTTCAAATGATTTTCGCTTGAGTAACTCTACACACGGGTTGAGGAGTCCCACCAAGATTGAAACGCACGACGAAGAGTCGTTCAATTCAGAGTGACTGATGAAGACCCCACAGCCGGTTTGGAGCTTTGAGATTCGCTGAAAATCCCTCAACATTGTAGGTACATCAATTCGCCCAGTGCACTGTTTCGTCCTCTTTCCATGCTTACTCATCACTGTGAGAATAGAACAGGCTGCGGAGCTTGCTAAGATGGCTTGCTGCTTTCCATTGCTAACGCCTTGCATGATTAGACGTCGGCAATCGTCAATTGTCTGAGAGCAGAATTCAATCACCACCTTGCCAACATCTTCTGCCAATTCAAAATCTTTTAGATAAAGCTCCTCCATTAGAGATGCAGCGTGGTCGATTCTTTGCGTGCCTTGTCCACTTGACTTCGCAAAAATTACACGTTGGATCAATGACACACATGCATCGACTTTGGATACCGAAGCATGAAAGGCATCGCACAAGACAAGAAGATCAGATAGAACATCGCGGGTATCAAAGTGTCGGTCAGTGATATGCTGAACAAGTCGTCTAGTGTGTGAAGCCTCGATGACTCTGAAAAATGCTTGAGCTCCTAGTGTGTCCATCATGGATAACGTGAGAATGAGTAGGCTAACATTTTGACCAAGATTCAATCTCAGAGAACTTACCGTTCCCACAGTACTTTCTAACAAGCAGGTCGACCGTAAGGAGTCTCAGGGCCTCTTCCAGCTCAGATTTGACATTTCCGTCTGTCACCCACAACAACGCTTCCGATGCAATTCCAGAGAGGTCAGGCGGCCGCTGAATACTGACCAGTGCCTTGCGAAGCATCTTCAGCACAATAAGACATCGGATCTGGAGAGATGAACACCATTTGCAGAGTGTCTCAGTTTGGTGCAGAATGCTAGGAATATTGTCTCTGCTGCTATCACAAAGCTCAATTGCATATTCGCGAACTGCCTCGTCAAAGTTGGCGTTAATCTTCTCAGCATACAGACGGATCTGGTTTACACTTCGTTCAGACTCGGACTCTGTATGTGCAGCAGTTAGTAATAGTGTCGCTTTCACAAGTTCCTTGACGATGTATTGTTCACCTCTGCTCGAATAATGCTTCAAGGTTAAACACTCTCTTGCGATGCCGAGACTTCTCGCTTCTTTCAATCGAATTGCTTCCTTCAGCTTATCCTCAACGCAATCAAAGTCGAGATCTTCGTCGATAGTCACATCGGCTATTTGTAGCAACGATGAATGTGGTAATGTTGTAGACGGACACCCGACTCTTTTCGCTGAAAATACCTTGCTTCCTTTGGATTTCATTCCACTGATCATGCCAATATTCAGGACTGTTGGGCGATTGTAAAATGATCTAGACGACGAGGCTGTAGAATCGAAAGAGTTGAAGAAAGATCCGTTGCGTCGTGGGGTCTCGGGTACCTCCAGTTCATCGTTGTCATCTCCACACTGCAATCTGTGACCAAACGAAGTGTTGACATCGACGGCCAGGCGAGCTGTAGCCTTGCTCACGGCCTAAAGTGTATCGACAGATGGAAAAGGTTAATGGGTCATCTTGAAGTGGAATGGCTACAGAGAAAATCGAAAATACTAGTACCTTCAGCAGCATAATGGCACTATCCAACCCAGAAGAGGCATTCTCTTCATCATATTTGTCTGCAGCACCACAAGACCAAGCGCGAATTGTCTCCAGCAAAGGATCACCAATGGTCAGAGTCGGCAAAATCACATCACACAGCCAAGGGAGGAAGCATCTGGGGTCCACACTAACCGGTATACGTAGTGCCGACGACGCTGCAACAGTTCGAGATATTTGTTTGCCCCACTGAGACTTCATGAGCCGTTCTACAGACTTGAATGCCCCCTGTGAAACAAGACAGTTCAATAGATCGACCAAAGAGCCGATCGCCAGGTATGGATCATCCAGCGTGATTTCGAGTCCGTCAACATCCGAAATGTCACGCAGAGCTCTCAGTGCCGTTTGTCGATCATCCAGTCTTTGCTTCATCTCTTGTAACTTGGAGACTTTTGACACGCTCAGGACTTCAATTACACTAGTGATTGTAGTTGACATTGCAGATATTGCCATGCACAGCTCCTGAATGGATATGGTCGGCGAGTTGTTAGTGACACCAGTATCAGCCTGATTTTTCGGCCAGCTCATTAAAAACTGTGCAGCGCAAGACAAACCCTCGACACCTGTAACACCTCCGCCGATGGCACTGGATGCAAGACGACGCAGGCATTCTTTGGCTTCAATCATGTTTTCTTTGGATGAGATACTTCCTTTGGATAGTACATGACGGAATTGCCAGAGTGCAACCGTTGATTTGTGAATTGGTGACGATAGCCTCGCATTGGCAGGGTGTTCATTCAGCTCATTGATGCATGTGTGGGCTTCGTCAAAGGCATTATTGGTAAGTAGATAATGCACCATCCCAGCTCTAGCCTGCTCCCCTGAAACAAATTCTCCACAAGTACTGTCTTTTTCGTCATTAAATCTGTTGATGTATCTGAAGGAATACGGGCCATTCTCTTCACTGGCAGGAGGTGCCGCCAAATCCACAGATTGAGCACCTGCATCAGCTTCGATTGTAAACAACACCATCGAATCCGAGTCATTGATCCCCTTCCCAATCAAGGATTGAACAACCTGAATCCTAGGTACTTGTTGGTCCTTCGTCACAAACACTGCAGCAACGCACTTTTCCGGATTGTAACTTTTACAAGCCCTCACAGACTTCAACCCGAATTGACACGCATACCGTGCCTTTAGCGATAAATCCAACGCATTGAACCAACAAATGGCATTCATCCCTTTTTCATTGCATGCTGCCACTGTCAAATATGTCCCGCAATCGGTATTGTCATCAATGCTCATCTCCATGCACCTCCAATCCTCCTCTCCTGGTATCAACCCCAACAAATCATTCAATACCAATTCACAACCACTACTACTATTACTACCACCCTTTACATCTTCAATATTAACATCATAAACTCTAACAGCATCATCCACCAAAAAGAAACGAACCATATCTTCATCCACAAACACACCATTGATGCCATTCACATTCTCAACAGGGAGAGATAAAGCATTTATACTCATTTCCCCCGCTGCTCTTTTGACGGAATTCAAATCAGTAGAATTCAAGGTATCACCGTCTATATTGGAGATTAGAATGATCTCCGATGAATTGTCGGGTAGGACTATTAATGCATCTTTGTCATTTACATCACTATTGCGTGATACAAATTCTACACTCGGACAACATTCGGATATTGATTGGTTTGATTGAACTTTAGTATCGATAATTTGTCGTGTGGCTAATATGGACCCATCGCATCCTTTGAGTAAAGAGATGTGTGTTCGAGTGGCGACGGCTAGGATGGTGCCATCTCGGTTGGAGGAGAGGGATACGATTTCTTGATTAAACGAAGTTTGCCATGTGATTATGTTCCGATTGTCAGTGGGGAGAGATGGGAGGGTTCCTAGGACGGATTTTCCGTGGGCTATGGCGTGAAATGTTAGGGATGTTCGTTTGGCTGTGGGTGATGGTGTGGTTGTTGTGTTGTCTGGGTCGATGTCTAGTACGCTTTGATCCCAGGTGAGGGAGTCGTCGTCTTCTCTGGAGGGGGGCAGGGGAATGGAGTGGAGGGATGCTGCCATTTTGAATGGGCATGGGTTGTGGCCGTCGGCTGTGTTGTTGGTTGTTGGTTGTTGGTTGTTGTGTTTGGTCGTTTTGTTGTTGTTGAGGCTTGGTTGAGGGATGCGGATGGCGCGTGAGTTTTTTCACGTGAACCCATGTTTTCACGTGAATCGAAAAATTACGAATTTTGCGATTGATCAAAAAGATTGCCTTCACGTGAATCACCACCGCTCCCACGCCCACCGCCTTCTCAAAATCTTCGTGCCCATCACCATGGAATCCACAACCCCCATACCCCTCCCATCCGACGACTACGACCGTCCTCACACGACAACCGCCCTCCTAGCCTCCCTCCGCTGCACCACCTCCTCATTCGATGCCGTCATGGATTCGCTCCATTCCTCCGTATCGCATCGAGTCCAGCGTGTGGTACTGTTGGAAAAGAGGGTGGCTCGTGCTCATGCCCTGATATCCAAATTAGAAACAATGTACGAGAATAATGATAAAGGATTGATAGGTGTGTGTAGAATAGAGTATCCATCGGACTATAAGGAGGCATTGAAAGGAATCGAGCATGATCTAAATAAAGTCAAAACTAGCCAATTATCTGCATTAAACGCTGCAAAATCTGCAGCCGATTCTGCCATTCGCTCCGCCTTAAAACGAGATGCCACCATGGATGACGGAGAGGCCATACCATCGGATGCATGGTTGGATCAGGCATCTATGGGGATTGGAGGATTGGCTCATTCACTCGAGGTGGCGGAGGCTCAACGGCGTGTTCCTCTGTTGTATGGAAGTTTGATCGGAGAGCATGCAATGGAAGGAAGGGGAAATAGATGCATGGATGAGATGGAATATCGGGGTATTTTGGATTCCATGGCAAAAAGTAATGCTGAGACTAAAGTCCGTATACCCGAAAGTTTGGCTGATTTGGCACATTCTCATACGGATGGAGATGACGAAAGTGTTCATTCGGCATCTTCCAAAATGTCGGCATTATCCATGTCATCCTCTTCTGGTAGAATGACTGCGATTCAAAGACGTAAATGGCATGAACAGCAGCAACAATTGCGGAATATTAAAGCTGGGGGTGTGGTTGTACCAGAGGGTGAAGAAGAGGGCGGCATATCTGCGAATAATGCTGCCAACCGATCCAAGCCCACGTTCAAACCTGCCACAAACTCATCTTCGTACATGGCAGGACGTCAACAAGCCATAAGCGGGAGTCATCCCTACCTCTGTGAAGTATTGCATGATTCGTACGGTATTGGATCGGACCCCCCGAAAGGTTTGGTGGATTGCTCTGGATTTTCATCGCGTAGGACGAGAGAGGCGGGGACGGAATTTTATCCCCCTCCTAGCTCGGTGGGTGATTTGAATGTGTTTAATACTAGTAGAGATAGTTATGGATTGGCGAATCGTAGGGCTGCTGCTGCTTCGGCCGCTATGAACGAAGAGAACAAAGTGTAGGACGTACTGAAGATTGGTGTCTTCAAAATGTGTTTTTGGAGTTACTTGATTAGAATTTAAGCATCATGTATACTTAGAATACTTGTGTATCAATCAAACTTGAGGTGCTGCTTCTTTTGTTTGGTTTTTCCTTTACCAGACTCTCCCAACCCAGCACGAGTTGCATCTCTCTTGGCCTTTTCTCTAACCTTGCTAACATCAACCTTGCCATGTCCATTTTCTTCCTCGGCTGCCCACTCCAACACCAAGTGCCTTCCATATAAATGAGTTCTAGACAAAGTAGTCATTGCATTCTGTGCTTCTTTGCTTGTTAGGAACTCACAAAAGGCAAAACCGCGATGCGTGCCATCAAACTTTTTAGGTAGCCGTACTTTCTTAAGCTGACCGAATGATCCGAAAAGTTTTAACAGCTCGGAACGTGTCGCCTCAAACGGGACGTTGCGCACCATGATTTTGGTGTTTTTAGATGACTTGTTCATTACTGGAGCAGTCTCTGTCAGATTCTTGGATGAAAGCTTGACTTCCAGTGCATGACCATCTACCAATTTTCCGTGCATTGCTTTCAAAGCCTTCTTTGCTTCTTCTTGACTGGCAAATTCAACAAATCCAAATCCCATAGAGAGCTGTTTTGCTTCATTACTTTCGGCTGATGATTGCTTTTTAATCGGTGCGGCTTTGGTTGGTATTTTGACAGCACGAGGATGAAAGCCAGCTTTGGTAAAGGCTGCATTTAGCTGTTCTTCTGTTGTAGAAAAGTTGAGATTCTTGACGTATATTGATTGTGTGTTCCCGGCGTCTGCAGTGTGTTCTTCTTCATCAATCAAGTCTTTCTTCGTAGCAGCTGTGTCTACAGTCTCTCCACCAGCAGTACCAGGCTTTGTTGTATCCTTGGTTTGTTCTACCTTTTGAGCCTCGTTCATCATTGGAGCCCATTCAAGATAGAGAGGTACATGCTTGAACTTTTTGTAAGCCAGTCTACGGAAAGCGCGTCGAGCATCGGTCGCATGACCATATTCAACAAGAGCAGCCGTTTTGGACGGGGGCAAAAGAATTCTTTGAGGAGCATCTCCACCGATAGCGTGGAATACTTTGTTCAAGTCTTCCACTGATGTATCATATGGTAAGTTTTTCACCAAAATCATTGTGGTGCTACGCTTTGATTTGTCACTGTTTACCTTGCCAACATTGCTTCCTTCCAATGCAGAGATATCAACACCATGTGATTCGAAGAAGGCAATGTTTTCAGAAATAATGTGTGTTTCTCCGAGTGCCAATCGAACTGCTGCATTTCCAGAGGAGATGCCATCTTTGACATTTAGCACATCTCCTTTGGACACTCCAAGTCTATCAGAAATATTGTCAACTACTGCATCTCCGCGCATGAAACTGGCCGACCAGCTTTTCATCGATGCTTCAGCTTCTTTTTGGCGGGCGAGAGCCTGTTTCTCTTTGTATGTCAAGTTGGCATTGGCACTATCGCTTCCTTCAGCTTGATCAGCTGATGGTCGAGCAGGGAGGATATGTATTAATCTACCCTGAAAGTCTTCGCCATCCATTGTCTCCATCGCCAATCTCGCCTCATCTTTAGATTGGAATGTTATAAATGCATAGCCTTTGTTTCGTTTCGTGTCGTCTACTGGGATATGAACAGCTGATACAGTACCAAATTGTGAGAATGTCTCAAACAGCTCTTCTTCCGTGGTTGTAAATGGCAAATTTCTAACAAATAGACGATCTTCAAGAGTTGCAAGTTGATTCCTGCTGCCTTTAGTGGAGCTGTCGTCTTTTGGGTCTGCATCATTGTTGCTTGTTTTGATTTGTACACAATCTTCTTCGTTGGGAACTTCGTCTTCTTCATCACTAGATGATGAATCATCCGAATCACTGTCTGATGAGGCACTGTCATTTTTGCTAGCTTCATCATCATCTGTGAGAATATCTTCCTTCACTTGCTTGGATCTCAAAAAGTCCAAATCAGATGATACATTCTTTGTTGTCTCGGTCGTTTGGCCTACCTCCATCTCTTCCTCTGAATCAGAGCTACTACTGCTGCTGTCACCACTTTCTATAACATCTTCAACTGGAGCAGCTGGGGCGTCTGATTCAACTGGCATAACATCATCATTCGCCCAAAACTTGGACTTAGATACTGTATCCTTCTTGTCCTTAGATGAAACAGACACGCCCATTGCTGATAGAAACTCTTCTTTCTTCTTACGTACCGCTTCAGACTCTTCATTATCGGCATCTTCCTCTTCATCATCACTAGAAGGTTTGTTTGTAGACTTCTTCTCACTATCTTTTTGCTGCAGTTTTTGATTCCTCGAAGATCCAACGCTATGCTTTGACCACGGACGATATTCAGATGTAGGGGGCGGTCCATCCTTTTTGGAAAAGGCTAGACTAACTGATAGTTTGGATGTCAACGCAAATGATTTGTCGAAGTAGGAGACTGCTTGACTTGCCATCTACAGAACAAATGTAACATTAGATGCTGCATCAAACGAAAGCAATGAAGTACATCACAATCAACCAACCTCGGCACTCTTGAATCCCACAAACGCAACCTTCCTGCTCCTCCCATCTTTAGTCTTTAACATTCTGCAATCCGTCAGCACTAATGAGGGAATACTGGCATGCAAATGCTGCTTCACTTTGGATTCGTTGAAGGATGGCGGGAGGTTTTTGATGCATATTCGCGTAGTAGTTGAAGCGGATGGCGATGGCTCTGTTGTCATGGCTGCACTAATAATAAAGCTAATACTAATAACTGCGGGAAGTAGCCTTCGGTCTGGTGCAGTTGTTGAGGTCAATGAAAGAGTCCTTTGTTCTTTCGTTGCTGCCCGTTGCCTTCTTTATTCTATGGTCTCGTTGCAATTGGGTTATGAGCACAGATGTGATGATAGAGTGGCCCTCTGATAAATAAGTGCATTGATAACTCATCTGAATCAAGGGCGAGCCTTATCTTGTGTGGGTCCTCATCCTCAACAATAACGAAAGCATCAATACACGTAAAGATGAGGGTCTCATCCGCCAGCTTAGTCGCAATATTACTGTCAGCCCTCGACAATGTGCATGCATTTGCACCTGCACCATTAGCAAAAAGCTCTGTGGCCGTGCGTGCGGTGGACGAAGACTCTGCACAGGTTCTTAGCGAGTACATGGCCAAAAGTCACGTGGAGAAATTGAAAGCCATCAAGGAGGTTGAAGCCAAGAAGAATGCAGAGATTGATGTGAGTAAACCATAAATGCATTATTTGCAAATCATTATCTTCCAAAGGATTTACTTGTGTCTCAACCAATAATATTTGTTCACTGATGTACTGAAGGCGCTCAAAGCCGAAATAGCCCAACTAAAAGCTCTCCCGGCCCTCGCAAGTGGCTCAAACAATTCCCCATCCGACCTCTCCAATACAGTTCCGACGGACAGTATCGCAATCGCCCAAAAATTAGCCTCGTACCAGACATTTATGGAACAATATATGGTTAATGCGCAAAATCAGAAGCTGTTAGCCATCCGTGAGGCCGAGTTGAAAGCCGAGAAGAAGTTTCAAGAACGTCTTGAAAAATTATTGGCTGCATCCAGTGCTGTATTGAACGAAAGTATTGTAGATGACACTGTTTTGAGTAAGGAGTCGACACTGTTTGAGAAGAGGAATGCTAGAGTAATTGCTGCTTATAAGGCTGGTGTTTCGAGATGGGGGATTATGGAGGTTGAGAGGGCTGAGGCTCAGGCCAAGAGTGCACCAGTTGACAAGTCTGCACATGTTGCATCTCGGAGTAGTACTGCGGAAATGACATTGTTTGATAAGAGGAATGCGAAGATTGTAGCTGCGGCGAATGCAGGCAAATCTCGTTGGGGCAATATGGAGATCGACAGAGCCAAGGGTATTGTAGATTCAGTAAGTGTTGCGACCACTGCCAAAGCTGAAACTAGTTTGTTTGATCAAAGAAATGCAAAGATAGTAGCTTCAGCAGCTGCTGGGAAGTCGCGTTGGGGAAATAACGAGGTGGTAAGAGCCGGGGGTACTATTTCGAATGTTGCCAGTGCCATACCTGCATCTAGCCAACCAGCAGGAGTGAATCTGGAAGACAGAGTAAATATTGGTGCTCAGTTACTTAGCTTGTCAGCAAAGGCTCCAGCAAATGCTCAAGTTGCACCAGCTGCCGATCAATCTACATCTCTATTTGTACTAAGAAATGCCAAGGTGGTAGCTGCTGCCACCGCTGGCAAATCTCGATGGGGCAGTATGGAGATTGACAGAGCCAAGAACAGTGGGGTCTCATCAGTTTCAAAACCCTCTGTTGCTGCAGCTAGCTTGTTCGATCAAAGAAATGCCAAAATTGTAGCTGCTGCCAATGCTGGCAGATCTCGTTGGGGTAATATGGAGATTGACAGGGCCAAGAACAGCGGGGTCTCGTCAGTTGCAACATCCTCTGTTGCTGTGGCTAGCTTGTTCGATCAAAGAAATGCCAAAGTGGTAGCTGCAGCCAATGCTGGCAGATCTCGATGGGGTAGTATGGAGATCGATAGAGCCATGAACAGCGGGGTCTCATCAATTGCAAAATCCTCTGTTGCTGCAGCTAGCCTGTTTGATCAAAGAAATGCCAAAATTGTAGCTGCAGCCAATGCTGGCAAGTCGCGGTGGGGTAATTTGGAGGTCAACAGAGCGAAGACTAGTACAGGAGCACAGTTGGTTGGTGCCTAAATGACTGCATCTGTGTATTGAAGTAATAATTAATGTATCTATTTAAGAAGCCAAAAGAAGCTCGATTTTTGCGAAGGTGAACTTGCATTCAGTCAAATCGGTATTTAGAATGCTAATAAAGTACGAATAAAGTCATGTTATATGTTTTAAGCTCTGATCACTTCCTTCATCTTCCATTCACAGAAGTAGACACTCAAAAAATTGAGATCACACCATCATTTATGAACACTTTGTAGCCTTCCTGTTTTTTCTTGAACTTCCTCTCGCCGATGGCATCACATTCAGGGACAACTTCTTTTTCATTGACATCATATCCCTCATACTCGACTTTTTCTTGTTTCCGGCCAATACTACTTCTACATTGCAAACATTGATCTCGTCGTCATACCAAGAAACACTTTTTCCTAAGGACCTTGAACCTGTCGCTGTTGATGCATCGCTTAATGGACACATAGTACTTGCAACGGATAGTTCTTCATCTTTAAGGCTCTTTGCATCGTATTCACAGGCATGAGATGGAAATATGGCATCGGTGGCATAATCTTGAATCTCCTGAATCCCTTGAAGAATGCTTACTAAGCCTGCACTTAATCCTTCCTCGAGGATGATGTCTTCGGCTGTTTGAGACTCGTGTACTTGGCCAACCATTCTGTTTGTTATTTAGTTTGGTCGTTTTCAATCGATGCAATGATGGTTTTTATTGGAGGATTTGCGGCCGACTGGGGATGCGGTCGAATGGGTTGATGGTTGCTGTTGCGAGTGTGATTGTCCGTTCGCATTTTGAATTTTCCGTTCAAATTCAACGATTGGGCAAAAACTCTATCCAATCCGACCATTGACACCAAAACGAACCACCTACACACACAACACACGAAGCTGAATGAACCCGCAACCTAATCAAATATTGAACGTGTAACACAAACAATCAAGAGCCCCGTGTCTCGCTGTGCCTGGAAGAAGATGGCGCGGGGGGGTCATCTTCGCTAGAGCATAAACTCAGAAAAAGCGCCGCTTTCTGCTTGCCATCGACTAGCGCATCTGCACATAGAGATACATCATGAGCGCACATTTGATTTCCTACGAAGAAGAGTACGACTATTCTGATGAGCTGAAAGAGGAGTTTAATCAGCTCTGTTTGGCTCAGGAACGAGTTAATAACATCACCAGATATGCTAATCTTGCCACATGTGTAAACGGGGTTGCTTCCTTCGACGATGACGAAGAGAATTCAAGCGGAGTTGATTGGGAGACGATCGGTGCATGCTTCGATTATGATGGCATTCGTAAAAGTGGAGCAGATTTGGATAAGCTTTTGAGATCTATCCCACATCACAAGGCCGTTCACAGGTATGGAGACAGTGATACAATTTCCACGTGCTCTACATCCGACGGCTCAGTCACCACGTCCTCTTCTCGAGGCACTATTTTCGTGTCTACTTCTAATGAGCTGACTAACAAAAAGAAATCAGGGTCAACGAGTGTCAAGACCAAACTACGGGCTATCGCTTCGATTATTGATCCTAAGCTTGGTCAAAAGATTCAGAACCGACGTGGATTTTGGAGTGGAGTTCATGTACAGTACACAAATGAAGGAGGAGTGGAGACCGTCTTGAAAACTGATTGATATGCCAGCTTGACCTGAAAGTGCAGTTTTGCACTTATTGATTATTGAAGAAGTTGGCATGTGCTTAAGTGTGCTAAGTATACTCTGTTGTAATGATAGTATGTAATGTGATGTGCATATGTCGTTGTACTTAATTCGTGTCAAAAGATAGAATATTGTAGAGAATATTGTAGCATTGGCGTTGTTTCTTAATCCAGTCCCCACTTGTAATCAGAATAATCTCCGCGCAGATTCCTCTCACGATCCTGCCGCAATTCTTCATTGTACCAATCAGGCATACTAGCAGTACACTCTCCCTTATGCTCAAACTTCCAGTCAAGGGATTGGTGCTCCTTGCAGCAGTATTTCTAATTATCTTGCAGCCCGAACATCTCAGTAAAGGCTGGCCATCGCTGCCGTTGGGAGTAGTGCAGGCCCAATAACAGCATTGAGATACTCCTTTCCTTTGCATGATGTCATCCGTCTCGGCAAGAAATGCGTCATTTATCTCACGTTCTTTTACTTTCCATTCAGAAGTCAACTGCCTTCAATGCTGTGGTTGAGTCTGAGCATGATTGCGTTCATATAGCATAATCAAGTTATCTCTTTGAAGTGTCTTTAACAAATTCTCCTCATCTACTCTATCGCTCCATCTTTGAGATCGTTCGTTGAGACGAGGGTCCCCTGCCATCCTAAGACCTAGGTGATCACGTTCTGCATTTGCTTCTTCGTGCAAGTAATCCCTATCTTCTTGGCAGAGATGGCATTTTATCATACGATGGCGACGACAGTAGGGTACACCATAATCATAATATCGCCACACATCATCCTTCGAAAGTCTTTGTCTCCTTCTTCAAATCGCTGTTTGCCGATGCTCATTTTCAGTGTTTTGAACGAGCCATCACTTTGCTCACTGCGGCAGGCTGTTGGTACTCTGCTGTTCATGATGCCGGTTGTGGTTAGTGTTTCACATGGATGTGATGGAAAAAGACGGGGTCTCTACGTCCAGCGTCCCGCCATTTTCCGCACGCCGGCAGCCTAATTCTAAACCCCCAAGATATTGGCTGATGCGATCTTGATGCAATGGTGCAATTTATAACAAAGACCATAGCCTTGTCTTGTCTTCTTTCTGCTACTAAGGCATTTGCTCCTCCTTCTAGATGCGCTACTGTGGCAGCGTTGTCTAAGGCACATAATCATTTTGTTGAAAGCAAAATGCTTGTGACGTCTGCCGCTAAAGACGATACTTCTGACGCGACAATGCCAACGTCTACACCCGATTTATCTTATCAATTAATCTCGCTTGTGGGAAAGTCGGCATCATCTCTTGTATCCATCTCGTTCTTTCTCTTACTTGCCACACGACGAGATGCTGTAACATTAACACTTTTCATTGGGTCTATTTACAATGCCGTGTCAAGCAAGGTTCTAAAGAAGATATTAAATCATGAGAGACCAGCTAACTTGCAGCTGAATGAGAATGTCAAGCTCAAACCTAGTGATGGGGGGATGGTAAGTACTACCAAAGTTATGTTTGTACTGAGTTGATGGTGAATAGTTCGTGAACCTGTCATATCTGATGTGTGTTGATTTCACAGCCATCAAGCCATGCGATGAGTTTAGGTTTCATTGGTACAGTGATCACTTTTGCAATCATTCCTATAGAACAACAATATCTTGCTGGATCTACAATGACTTTATATTCTTTACTGGCATTGAGATATCGTATACGCGATCACTTGCATACTGTGGACCAAGTTGCTGTGGGCTTAACTTTGGGAGTAGTTAATGCTGTATTGTGGCTGAAGTATGGTCTTGGAGATGACAGAACTGGACCTATCATGACATGGGTGAAAGAGAATTGTATTTCCGCGGAGACGGGTGTGTTTCCATATGCAGCTCTTGCAATTCCAATTGTGGTTGGGGCTTTGGTAGTTGGTTCGTTTGAACGTAGGATTGCAATTTGGTTGAAAGAGAAGAAGTCTAAAACTCAGTAGCAGCAGCAGCAGCAGCAGCAGCAGCAAATACTAAAGCTGATTCGACAACATGATGGGACTTGTGAGAAAGCTAGCTAAAGCTGTTTTGAGTTGAATAGTTTGCTACTTAATTCTTCGGAAATGTCAGCATTTTATTAAATTGGCACTGAAATCCAATCCCAGTGTTTATCGATTGATGCATATAGACAGCTGAACGGTTGGGTGTATGCTAGAGGACCACTACAGGCGATTCCGGTTCATCCAAAGTACGATTGCTTAGAGCGATCGGGAAGGTCTAGCATGTGACAGATGCCGTTGCACGTATGAGTTGCGAAGAACTTCCCAAACCCAACTGTGCCTCGATCAGCTCTCCCATACAATTTTTGCACACTGTGTAGCTGTGGATCCGTGTAGGTACTTCCACAGCCTTGAATGTCAACAACCATTTCCTTCTGCTTGCTTCTCTCATATGTGTAGTGGCTGTGAAGTGAAAGTTTGAAACATGAGTGGATTGTAGAAACAGGAGATGAAGTGAGCACGACTTTTTACTCACCTAAATGCCTGGGCAACTTCATTATCAATGCAATCAGATCTGTTGACATATCCGTCATTGTTGTTCCATTTCTGGTACGTTCCGGGTAATTCATTTTCTACGGCAAGATAGCGGTAGCCACCAGGATAACTCGGTGCCTTGAGACGATACAACACACAGCAAAGTACCTTCACTTCAGGGATATCAAACTCGTCCTCATCCTCTCCTTCTTCAATATCAGCCAAAACGTCTTGGTTGAAGGCCTTGGCAAACTGAAATGCTCGCAACTGACACTTGGCCGTCTCCAGATGAAAGCCGACCCTTTCCTTATACTGAATCTCGTGCCGGCTTTCTTTTGCAACAGCAATCATCACCGAATTGCTCTTAGTCTCGATTTCTTTCATTCTGTAGACATTCCTCAATCCACCTAAAAACAAAGACAATAACAATCGTCAAGGATGATCACATAATAACTCATAATCTACTTCAACAATTAATACGTACCCTGAGCAAATGGATGCATCGACACTTGGACTCTTCTACCGTTAGCAGTTTCACTAGGTGGAACAGAAAATACCTTATCGCCATTTGCATCCTTGGTCATCACCAAACGGGTAGCATCGTAAGTAACCCAATCGGATGTGGCCTGGACGTTAACCTCACGCTCTTTGCGTCTCACAGAGGATCGCATCACAGACACAGATTCAGATATGCTATCGAAGGTCGATCGGATAGAAGTGGATGTTGTCTGTGTCGTTGCACTAGTCAACGAAATGACCTGACCTGCGGCTTTGGCCTTGGCGTAATTCTCGGCAATGACAGTATTGTTCGATTTGACTTTTAGCGCTACAACCTCATCTGCAATCGTATCGGCATTGTATTCGTCGAGCTTTGTTTCGACATCGTAGTTTGAGGTATTGGAAATCTTGGATCCTTCGGTCTTGGGCGTAACCTGATTGGAAATCTGAGCAGGCTGACGAACAATTGCATCCTCCAAAGAAAGATCAGGATTGTGCAACGTTGACTTGTACCTCTTTGATAAGTATGTCATCCACTAACAAGATGTGGCTGTGTCAGGCACAGATCTTTGATGCATCCATTCAATAAACTAATTCAACTCACCTTCATGCCTTCACTGTATAGACAAACCAGCTGGAGGTTGAAATTCTTGTGAGCTTTCTGCATCTTCTCGATGTAGTACCCTGCAGCGCGATACTCCCTTCCGTGATCACGATACCTAATGTTAGAGAGAGAGAATGGATCAATTAGACACAAGAGAGTTTGAAACCAGTCTCTTTCTAATACACGGTCAACGACTCACGTAGCCTGCATAGCATAACTGCAATCCACGGGAGGATCACGCCTTAGATCCCCCGGCCTACCATCAGTTAGGAAAACGACCATGACATTACCATACCCTTCCGCCAAAATCGACGCTTCGTGAAACCCCGCAGAAAAGGAAGTACCACCTCTAGGCTTATTCTCCTTTTCCGCCGCACGCAATGCCATCTTCACTGTGGATCCATCTCCATCCAATGTCATTTTATGGATTAATACCCTTGATTCGTTATTAAAAGTCAATAGCGAAATCAAGCATTTGTTACCAGCAGCAGCAGCATCTTGTTCATCAACCGTATCTTGCTCTTGTAGCTGTTTATCCAACAAGGAATCGACACATTTGAAAACGGCATTCCAACGAGTGATGTTGGATCCGTTGGTGGATTGGACGTCGGATACGTTCATGGAGGAGGAGAAGTCGATGGCGAAGATGACGTGGGTATCGTTTGTGGATGGGGCATTGGTGATGGCAGTAGCTCTTTCTGTCTTGACTTGGATGTTGTTGGCTTGATTTGATGGTTCGGTCTTGATTCTGACATTCCTGACATTATTGTCGTCTGTGATATTTTCTCGTTTACGATCAATGACAAATGATGGTGCACGGTTTGAGTTCCCATTGTGATTTCGAGGAGGATTATGAGTGATGGATATCACGGCATTGTTGTTATTGTTCGTTGGTACTGTCTGCATCCCGTAGTTGGGTGGTGGATTCCGTTGGTTTTGTGGCCGTACCATGATTGGACCATTTCGGTAATAATAATTTGGAGGTGGGTTGTTGGCAAACGACGGCATTGGCATGGATAGTGCATACCCTCGACCGGTGCTGTTGGGGAGCTGATTGCTTGATGAATAGCCACCCCCGCCGGTGACGCTCCATGGATTGAAGCGTGGATCCATCGCTGTTAGATTGACGTGTGTTCCCCCCTTGACGCTTGAGGGCAACCAACAACCAACGCTACCGTCGATTTTTGAATTGTTGTCGCTATTTACCCAGTATTTACTTAGTATTATTAAGAACGTCCCCTATCTAAGACAGTACACAAGATCGCGATACCAGAAAGCAAGCATGACCATGACGGATCCACCGAGCACCACAGCAACAAACACCGCCTCCGCCGCGCTCCAACTGCTCCTCCGCGAAGACCCCCTCCTCCTCCAACACGGCCTAACCTCCTACACCGACTGCAGCACATCCCAAGATGCCGCCTACTCCTACGCCGCCTCCCTCCTCCACTCCTCCACCTCCGACGGATGGATGTCCTCCAGCGGCGAATATCGCCAACGCGCCTCCGAGGCTCTATCCGAGGTCGATCGCAAATTGGCCCTAGTGGATAGTCTATCCCAGAGGATATCGAGGGATGAGCCTGAAAAGGTGGCCGGTCCGCTGTTGAAACTACATGGGTTTACGTTGAATGATAGTACTGATAAAGAAGAGATGACGCCCAGTGCATTAACCATGACTTCTACCAGAGAAAAGGCATCAAGACTTCATCGACAGAGTACTTTATTGACCCAAATCGCCTCTCGCGTCGAGGGCACATTACAAAGAGGTGTCACCCGCATGGAATCTTCCACCACTCGCCTTTCACGCGTATTGGAATTGAGTTCGACTCTCAAAATGATCATGAGATTGCAGTTTGAGGCTCGTAAAGTCTGTTCCGACGGAGCATTGTTGGATTGGGATACTTCCAAAAGTAGAAATAGCAATACAGTAGACTTGAGAGATTTGACACGAGCAGCGGCAAGCGTGGCAATCATGGAAGAATTACTATCTCATCCTGCTCTATCATCTCCCAACGGAGAAACGATTGACATTGTGGAAAAACTACGTCCTGGTGCCGAGTCTGTAGCCTCTTCCGTACGTAAAGCCGCCGCTGGTCTAATGTTGGAACTCCAAAATCATCCAACCTCCTCTTCGTCCGCTTCATTATCTCGACTGGGCGCTACACTACAAGTGTATTTCCATCTAGGCGAATTACACGATGCCACCTGGAAATCTGTAAGTCATGCCTTATCGATGGCGGAAAAGGCCAGTTCGGCATTGTTCCATCCTGGGGGGATACAAAAGATGAAACAGGCTGTTGAGAAGGAGGCTAGGTCTTTGGCGGAGGAGGAGGCGAGTCGAAAAGAACAAGAGTCTATTAATACCAAGAGCGGTGGTGGTGGTAGTGGTAATGCAACGAAGTTGGACCCCCGTCAAAAGAAGAAACAAGTGGATGCCATCTATACAAGACTGTATGCACGTAAATTACGAGAGAAACGATCGGCCCTTTCGTCGAAATGGAGTACGGCCGTGGCGGATGCGGCATCCCGCGTTTGGAATTTGCATAGGGTTTTAGTCAGGAGGAATGATGCCGTTTCCCGTCGGAATTTTTTGGATGTCGTGGCCGAGAAGGACGTGCCGGAGGAGTTTCGCGGGGCGGAATTGTGGATGGAGCAGAGAATGGGTGCCAAGAGCAGTAACTTTTCGTTGTTTTCGCTCTTTTGGGTACAATTCTGTATAGGGTTGGGAGGAAGGATCCAACGACTTCTCAAGTACGATGGGGGTAGTATGGAGGGGGATGTGGCCTCGTTGTATCCCGCGGTGCGTGCGGCTTCGTTGGAGATGGTGACGGAATTGTATGATGTGATGCAGATGGGACTGTCTTCGCTGGAGGATGTGGCTTCTTTTTACTCGTCTTCGGGTGGGGGTGCCGCTGCTGCTGCTGGGGTTATGGGTGGATCTGCTTGTTTGGAAGAGTCCGTATTCCTTGGTACGGTTGGATTATTGGAAGAGGATGAATCGAATACAGCGGATGGAGCTGCGGGAGGATTTTTCGGTGGGAATAGCGCCGATGCTTGGACGCATGATGGAGATGCCAGTTTCGGAGTGGATGCCTCTCAGAATGAGGGGGCTAGGTCTGGGGGTAGTGCTTCAGCATCGCATTCGTCTACTTTGGCTGTATTTTCATCGCCAGAGTGGATTGCATTGCAAGGCGGTCGAGGTGGAGAAGTCACAATGGGTCTGTTGCCTCTCCAAACGTCATTTTTGAAAGAGTCAAAGAAGCGTCTATTTGCTCCGCTGGAATACATGTTTCCTGAGGCAGTGTCTGTGGATGAAGATGGCAATGCCCAAAAAGTCCTGCCAACGTTGCCTTCGCGTTATGATTTGGCAAAGTTGGACACAAACATTCGTGAGGAGTTATCTCTCGCCGATCCGCGAATGGGTGGTGGCGATTTGACCATGACGACTATGATTAGTGGAACTGTAGTGGATATGCTGCATGAGTTTTGTAACTCTGCAAGAAGAGCAATCAGTGAGGTGGATCAAGACAGGGTTGTGGATCCAAGGACAGGGTCTGCTAGTGAGCCAATGAAGCACAATCTCCGTGTGGCTAATGTTATCAGCACTCTTGCGACCTTTGTTAGAAACGCACCCGAGAACACATTTGTCACGCCATACAGACCTGCTCAATCGCCACAGCATGAGGAAGCATCACATTCGTGCTCTGTTGCTCTCTTGCCAGCATTGCAAGAAATGGAAGGTCTCGTCAAGACGTCAATTCTGAATCCTCTTTGCTACGCGCTGAATTTGAGAATCAACGCAGCGATTGCCAAAATGCATCGTGGAATCTACCTATCTGAGACAGCAGATGCCTTTGTGCAACTGCACCTTACTGACCATTTCGAGCAAATTGCAAATGCCTATCTTGCAAATCTTCCAGCTGAATATGCAAGCATTGTCGCATCAACCATCGCAACCTTTTCCATCTACTCCTTTGTGTCTAATGCGGCCTTAATTAGACCTCTCGGTGAAAGCGCCAGGCTTCGTCTTACTCAAGACCTTGCTGACTTTGAAATGGCTTTGGAGCAGTTTGTGTTCAAAGGAGGCACTTCATCTCTGAGTCAAATCACAGATGGGAAGCCTTATGCCGAGCTTCGTGCTGTTAGGCAAATTCTGTATTGGAATATGCTTGATGACAAAACTCTGTCACCTGCAGAAGTTGCCAGATCTCTTCTTCGTGAAGTGTGGGTTAAAGATTTTCGTCCATCGACATTGTTTCACTTCCTATTTTCCTTTGCTCCAAATCTCCTGTCATCTCCCCATCACTTTAAGCGCATGGATGCTGGTGAATACGTTGGAACATTAGTGAAACTCGATGGCTCCATTGAGGATGGTGAAGCAAGTGCTTGGATGACATGCATGGCTTGTTGTGATGCGTATCAACAGAGGGAAAGTGTGGATGGTCGCATCACAGATGGGGACCGTAGAATCAGTGCAATCCTGATGATTCTTGGGCCAGAGTTGCGAAGACGCCGCGATTTTAATGCTCAGTAAGAAACCGAATCGTTGTGCGAGATTGTGTACCTTATAACTTAAGATTCGAACGATGCAGTTATACCTACGCAATGGTCTTTCTTGTACTACTCACAAACACCATATATGAACAACTAAACTTCAGGTGTAGGTGATTTTTGTCTCCGTACTAACCGACGAGTTCTCTTTTTGAGTTGTCGTGTTCTTTCCATCAGTCTCTGCATAAATGAGAGCAGATTCTTCTCTGGCTTCAAAGCAACAGACAGAACAAACACACTGACCAAACCTCCCAATGATTGAACTAATCTAGGCGTGCCGAAACTGAAGCTAGGGAATGTCATAGCTCCGGTTGAGAAGAGCTGTTGAATGAAGCCAGCAAGAAATCCTAATCCTCCACCTGCTAAAATTAGTGTGAGTTCATCCTCCTCAAAAATTGGATGAAGAACCCTGCAACAACAGTGGCCATTTTGTATAGAGTCAAAGTTTGTGAGACCAAGCACAAATACTTCGATCACGCAAGCTGAATTTCTTACCGTTCGAATTGAGTGCTTGTCATTGCACTCATTCTTACACACAGTGTTTGTTCTATTTCTAGCACCTTATCCACATATCCGTGTAAATCATTGAGGTAATCGAATAATTTTGCACACACTCGAGCTGATGCCGCCTTCAGTTTTCTAGACTTTTCTTCGAGATCAATGGCCCCAAAAGTGAAATCTTTGGTGAACGTTGAAAATCTACTCGCCAGTAACTTTTCCCATTCCGGCAATGTTGTTGAATCAGTGAGCATAGAACCCCATATTTGACGAGAAGTTAGCACTTTACTGGCGAAGAACCTTGAAAAGTCAGCAGCGACCTCATTTTGGCGTCTAAGGAACAGGCCCTGGAGCACTATAGGCCCAATCTTCACTGGATTAACAGGCTCAAAAATCCATTTAAGTGCCAGCCAATTCGTTGCTAGTCCTACAATCAATCCTCCTATACTCAATGTCCACGGATTGTCCCAATAGAGAGCAACAACTAGCTGTATCAACCCCAATAAGAATCCAAACCACAGCCCACTGTCTGTAAGAAACGCAAGCTCATCCTTCCCACTAATCTGAAATAACTTCCCAAGCAAACTTCTATCTGACATCATCATATCCACAACACAGTTTCGAAGATTGCAAATAGACCCAATATTCTTTTGTACGTCCACTGTCAAATCACTTAGAAATTTATGCGCCACTTTCTTTTGAACCCATCCTTCTGAATCGGCAGCATATGATGAGGCAAAGTTTTGTATCTGTTTTGGTTTGTCAGCAAGCAGTTCGTCGACAAATGGCTGTACAATCTGCCCAGCTTGCGGTAATAGAATGTCTGCAACTGTGTTGGGGTCTAGACGTTGAATGATCTCCTCCATCGTTAGTAACTCATTGATCGTTGTATTGACCATTGCTTCTGACATTTTAAGCGTTTTGGCTGGTACTATTCCTTGCCATCTGGAGATATATTTTATTGGGCAGAACCAGTTGGTGAGAATGATCAAAGCAAAGGCATCAAGAATCAAGCAGCAGCATAGACAAACAACTCGTCTCATAGATCTTGGTGATAATACTGTCTTCATGAGCTGCCAGGCTCAATAAAGAGTAGCAAATATGTGTTCTTAATCATCAACGAGATGTGTAGATCAAGGCAATCAAGCACAAGCACAAAAACAGCAAACGGGGACGCACCCTAAGAAACCCAGAGGTTCCCCTTCTACTCTATAAATCGGTAGCCCCCGCCACCTTACAGGATAAAAGATCATCTGAACTGCCAGATAATTGGTGAACCAACCGACGAATCCGGCAATAAATGGTATGACACTATACGCTTTCCAGTTGGACATGAATGTAGTAACGCCATGGGAGAGAATCCTCTGAACTAGTGATGTACTTGCAATTACTGGCTCCAGCACTGCTGCCTGACAGGCGACAGACTGACGAGCTTTATAAGAAGTGTCTGCATGCCGTATTCTGGGAATGAAATCACGATGGTGGGATATTCTATGAGATTTCAGTCCAGGAGAGAACGCCACGGGTGAATGTAGTTGCCAAGGGTGTATTGATTTTGACTCAGTTTGGACACATGATATGCATAGTGCCAGTAGAGCAGTCGGAGGTAGAACTAGTAGGCGCATCTGCGGCGTGTAGTTTGGCTGCTGCTCTTAGATGCGGTTGTAGAGTGCCATGGTAATTGCAACTTGCAGTGAAGTACGTGTAGAAAAAGATCGGATCCTTCGACAAGGCTATTCCCGCCATACTTTTCCTTGTAACATAAAACCTCCCGCCTCCCCTTTTTTCTTCCCAGTTCGCCACCGTTCATTTCACCATGGATTCTACCAATGATGCAAACGCAGCTCCGGCCTCTCCACAGGCGCAAAGCAAAGGCATAGATATCCGAGACGCACTATTCATCCTATCCGCTCGTTCAAATGGAGGTGGTGAAAATCTCGTCGCCAACCCGAAATCGATCACCGATGAAATGAAAGAGATGGGCCAAACGATAGATATTGCGGATCAGATGGAGTTCGCGAAGCCGAACGCATTCAAGTGCGAATGCGCCAATCCTAATGCGTTGCAAGATGTTGAAGAAGATAAAGTGGACGATGGAAAGCATGAGGCAATGAGACAAGAGCGTGCCGAGCGATGTGAAGCGATACATGCTACTTTACAATCGTTAAATGTGTCGGAACTTATGGGTGCATTATTTGTAGCTCAAGAAGAGAGGGTTGCCACCTACAAACTTTACGATCAGTGAGTTAAACTATTATTGTTCATCTGCGGTCTTTTCTCTCTCTGTTGGACTCATATAAATGTGTATTCTACACAGAGGTCTATCAACAATTCTATCTTCGGGGAGTATCACAACGTACCCAACATTGTGCGCAAAAGTAACTGCCACTTTCTCGGTATTGAGCGATACAATAAATGCAGTCAAGACGTCATTGGTAGAAACCCATAAACGTAATGATATCGGCAGAACAATCAGACAATTGCAACAGTATGAAGGCGAAAAATTGAATCTAACAGCAGCGTGTCATTTGGAAAAATTAAGGTTAAGGAACGAAGAAGTGGGCCTCAGCTTTGATGGATCAGATGAAGCTTCGGCACGGCTATTGAAAGAAGGTATACAGAGTTTAGAGGAAAAGATCTCATCAAATATAGAATCGATCAATGAGGTGCTTGAAGAGTTGCGTTGTATTGCTGCTGAAGAATTAGAATAAACACTTCTGGGACTTAAGTATGTAAAAAGTAAAAACACTCTGGTGAATATCAAACAGCTCAAAACAACTTGACCAAAAAAGTGTAACGGCATACGATGCAATAAATGTCAAGCAAAGTCTGGGAAGTCGGGTACAAAAGATTCACCCAAAAAGGTCGGCTCCGGGAATTGAACCCGGGACCTCTTCCACCCTAAGGAAGAATCATACCCCTAGACCAAGCCGACTTCGGACGTTGGTGGCGACCTTCAGCATTAAGTATCTATGTATCTTGGGCCCATCACAAATGGTGAGGATGTTATCACAAAAGCAATGTGAATATGGCTGGGTGGTTTGATTCACCTTCAAGCTGGCCAGTGACAGTTTGTTTTTGTTTGAAAGTAAGTGTAGATTCCACAAGTCAAATCTCATCCGGAAACCTACCTGGATTCGTGCAGTAAAATCGGGACACGTACAGGTATTGTTGTCTCGCATACTCCCGGTGTAATGATCGCCATACACGGGGAGGGTGCGAGACAACTATACCGTTACGTATGTAGGCTTACCGTATGAATCCAGGTATGATTCCGGATGAAATTGTGGATTAGTGAATGTATGACTGGTCAAAATAGGAAATGTTGTGCACTGGGTGTTGACTCAAGTGAGATTGAAAATTTAAAGTTGTGGTTGTGTGTAGCTGATCTGGGTCATGTCTTGTCATTTCAGTGCTGCTGCTGGCAAAAAGTTTGACAGATTTCAGCCAGAAATGGGCTGATATTGAGGTTTTTTGAGATCACTACATCAGATACACTCCTCTTGAAGTGTTTCATTTCATCCATGCGGGTCCTATGATTGATGTTGCACTGCCCAACTTTCTGTGATGAGCTGATCGTGGCCATGTCTTGCCATTTCAGTGCTGCTGCTGGCAAAATGTTTGACAGATTTCATATAGAAATGAGGTTATATTGAGGATGTTTGAGGTCACTACATCAAATGGATTCCTCTTGAAGTGTTTCATTTCATCCTCTATGTGGGTCATGTGAGTGATGTTGCACTGTCCAACCAGCTGTGTGTAGCTGTGGCTGGGCAAAAAACTTCCGGCCAACACTTTCAATTGAGGTAGTATCGCAGTATGGCAATACTCAGAAAGGTAGCCCTGCCTGCTCATTGCATGCATGTGCTTACCTGACAATGATGCCTGCCTCTTACTGCTGCCACCATAAAGCAGACACATCTATGATATGCTATAACACAAAGCGTATCATAATCAGAACACAAACAAGTAAAAGAAGATAGCTGGTCATTGACCGTCACTTGATGCTTGACATAAGTATGTTTTTAACTTAGAGCTAGAGCTCAGAAGTTGTCCCTCTCTTGATGATGCTGATATACTATATTTTTGACATGGTTTGAATCATCAATACTAAGACGAATAAACCAATGACTACATTAGACATTAATCAGTCAAGACTAATACACTAATGACATTAAGTTTCAAATATTTAGATGCAAAAGTAACCTGCAACTGCAACTGCTTAACAATAGAGATCCATCAACTTCAACATATGAGCTGGTATGACAGTGCATCAGCATTACTGGACCTATATGGAGGACACATGGAATGATTCAGCAGCATCAGGATCTACAATATGCCTTCAAACAGATATTCTGTCACATGCCTACAAGCAGCATAAGTTCAGCTATTTCTATTTTGCACAAATAGTGGGTGTGTTATCTGCATGCTTTCTCTAATAGCAGGATCCTCTGCCTGTTTTATGGTTATTTGCAGCAAGAACAGCTAGGAAACCAGTATGGGACCATTTTATTTCCTCCATAAGAGGCCAATGAGTGATGTTATCATGCTATGAAGGCTCTGATTTTGGACATACCATGCCGTCTTGGAACTGTTGCTAGCCAAAAATTTGACAGATTTCTGCCAGAGCCGAGCCAAAACCAAGGTTGTTTGCAGCCAGCACAGCAGATCATGAAAACCACTGCTG